>PVLD010022657.1:0-28898 GCA_004027595.1 Dinomys branickii
TTTCCCACGTCTCGCCCCGGCAGCCTGGTCCGCCCTACCACATCTCCCCCGGCATCTCAGAGAAATACGCCCAGTTTAAACTTCCCAGCCGAGGTTCCGGCATTCACGCTCACCAAGTCTGTCTCGAGCTGGTGGTGTTTATTAAGGAGGTTCGCTCCCTTGCTGCTCACCCGGTCGCCATCTTCCTGAGTTCCTCCAGTAACTCTATCTTAAAGTGACATAACCTATGATATAAATCCCACATGATATGATATGTGTGTGTGTGTGTGTGTGTGTGTGTGATAATAAATGCTGGTATTTGTTGAGCACTTATTATGTGATAGGTGTTCTGACTGTTGTGTGTTTAGCCCACTTGATCACAGCAACCTTAGGAGAGGGGTGTGAGCGTTACCCCTTTATTCTTAAAGGGATGTTGGGAAATAGGGAGATTTAGTAACCTAGCTCAGGACAAATAGCTAGTGAGTAATTCCAGTGTCAGAATTCTGTCTCCAAAGCCTGCACTTTATTTTTTGTTAAGAAATTGTCATATAACAAAGTTGATGACATTTGTTTTTTTCCAGTTTGGAGCTATGTTGAAGCATAAAATGACTAGATGATAAAGCAGGTGCGTGTTCCACTATAGTAGATGGTGCAAAAGGTTTGCTAAAGTGAAGACATCAGTTTTCGGTGCACCAACAGCAAATATGACATTCAGTTGGTCTACAACCTTAGCAACATTTGATATTTGCATTTAAAAAGGATTAAGCTATTTTGACATCTGTGGTGTCTTATTGAAATTTTAGTTTGTCTTCTCAGTGACTAATGACTAACAGTATTGAACATCTTTTCTGATTATGGACATATCCTTTGTGAAACAACTGTTCAAGTTGCTTGCCCATTTAAAATGAGTTGTCTGTCCTTTGCTATTAATTTGTATACATGAATATGTATATTCTAAATATGAGGCTTTTGCTAGTTAACTATATTACAAGTGCCTTCCCCTCCCTGTAATTTGCCCATTCATTTTGCTTGATGAAGTTTTTTGTTCTGAAGTACAAATAACAAATGTATTACTTTGACCATTTAAAAGTATATAATTCAGTAGCCTTAAGAACATTCATGGTTTTGTACATATACCACCAGTCACTTTAGAAATTTTTCGTCACCCTAAGAGCAAACTCTAGACCTCTTAAGCAGTCACTCCACATCCCTTTCTCCCCTCCTCCAGCAGCCAATCATTTGCTTTCTCTCTCTATGGATCTGCCTACTCTGGACATTTCAGATAAAAGGAAATGATCCCTTTGGTAGATTCCTTTGGTGGGTGGGCTTTTGTCATTGGCTTCTTTCACTTAGTGCCATGTTTTTGAGATTTATCTGTTATGTGTCATTAAAGAAGTACCCCACAATGAGATACCACTTCACACCCACTGAGTTGACAATTGTCATTATCATAATAATAAAAAGGAAAATGATGTGTCAAATGGTGATGATGTGCAGCAATCAGAGTTTTCAAGCATCCATGGTGGGGATATAAAATGGTGTGGGGAAGATTGTGGCATTTTTCAGTATCTTATTGATGACTTTGATGAACAGAAGTTCTTGAGAGAAGTAAAATGTATCAATCATTCTACCTAGTACTTTTTAAATCCTATTGAAAAAAATCTTTGCATGTACCAGGTTTTCCTCTTAGAAACTTCATTATTGTGCTTCTACATTTAGGTCTATCTTCTACCTGGAATGTATATTGTGTACAATGTGAAGAAAGGTATTTCTCTTATTCCCATATGAGTTTTCACTGACAAGGTTATCAGTTTTTGAAAATGGCCCCTCTCTCTATTGTACTGAGTGGTGTCTTTGTCATACACCAGATAACCATGTACTGTGGGTCTGTTTTCTGTTCTGCTGACCTCTGTCTATCTTTGCACCATTGTCTTAAATACTGTGGCTTCATTTTAACTCTTCATGTCCGGAAGTAAATCTTCTAATTTAAGGAATTATCCACATTGTCTTGAGTATTCTTGGCCTTTTAATTTCTATGTAAACTTTAAAATCAGCTAATCAGTTTCAACTGAGAAAAAAAAAAACCAGTTAGGATGATTGGAATGACTTTTCTTTTTTTACAGTCTTCCAATCCATGAACATTATTTACTTCTGCATTTCTTTAGGTCTCGCATGAGTTAGGATCCTGTGAGGAGACAAAACCACATGTACGATTTGAACAGGGAAAGCTTCATATAAAAATTTGTTAACTAGCGTAGTTCGTAAAAAGGTGGGTAACTGTTTAAAAGGGTCAGGTTGGGGTCCTAATGTGTACAAAAAACAACCACAGAAATCAGCTGTTGGGGCAGAGGGACAGGGAATACGTGAAGATAACTGGAAACTTAAAAAAGCGCTCCTTCTTCATTTGCAACGGTGCGGGTCTGATGTCCAGGAGAAGGTGTGGTCACTATAAACCTGCGGTCCACTGGAAGTAGGGAGCTGGCCACAGCTGACCTGCAGGAGAGCTTACACTTGGATGGTAGAGGAAGTTGCTGGAGGTTTGGGCTAAACTACTGGTCTCTAAGATTTCTGATGTGGTCAGTAAATGGGGATAAGTTACATGCTTAATTCATTCTTACCTCAAAGAATAAATTTATAATACAGTATTTCACCAATACGGATGTGTTGTCTCTAGCTTTTTTTTTATAATAAAACCTCTTCTTAGTTTGCAAAGATGAATCTAAAACTGAGTGTTGGATATTTGTTTCAGATATGTTCTCTCATCTATTGAGATGATTCTAAGGTCTTTTGTCTTTTATTCTATTAATGTGGAGAATTAAACTTATTTCTTTTCAAATATGAAACAAACTTTGTATTCTTAGAATGAAGCAAACTTGGCCACAGCACAGAATATTCATTATGCATTGCTCAATTTGATTTGACTTTTTGTTTAAGATTTTTGCGTTTGCGTCTAGAAGAGAGATCGGTGTATAATTTTTCTTTTCTTGTAATATCCTAGTGAGATTTTGATACCTGGTTGCTTGTATTATTATGCTGACTTCAAGAAAAATGAATCAAGAAGTGTTTCGTCTTTTTGTATTTTCTATTACAGGATGAATAAGGTTAGAATTATTTCTTCTTTTAAATACTTGGAAGAATTCACCAGTGAAGATACCTGGAACTAGAGATATCTTTGTGAGAAAGTAATTACAAATTCAATTTAAAAGTAGATATGGAAGTATTCAGATGTTTTATTTTTTTCTTGTGTGAAATTTTTTGGGTCTGTTTTTAGTCTGCATGCTTTGTTAAATTGTTAGATTCTATTGGCAAGAAGTTGTTACAAATGTTCTATTATTATCTTTTCAATACTCTTATGATTTTGCTTGCCGTTTATCAGTTTTCAAAGAACGAATTTTGGGCTTTGTTGATTTCCTTTGTTGTAAATTTGTTTTCTGTTTTATTGATTTCTGCTTTTATTTTTATTATTTTCTTCTTTCTACTTTCTTTGAGTTTGATTTGTTGCTTTATAATTTCTTGAGATGATTTTGTGTATCATTGATTTCCATCCTCTCTTCTTTTCTGATTTATCCACTGAAAGTTGTTTTTGTCTCACTAGAGATTTAGTTACACATCACAGGTTTTGATGTGCTTTATTTTTATTATGATTCAGTTGAAATATTTCCTAACATCCTCTGTGCTTTCTTATTAATTTCTAGGCAGATTTTAAAAGGTTTTAAAGTTGTTATTTTTGATTTCTAACATGATTGCATTGTGGTCAGAATAAGTATTCTGAATAATAAGAATCCTTAGAGAAAGTTTAAAAAATTTGCTTTAGGAGTCAGTGTTTGATTAATTAGGTAAATGGTCCATGTACCCTTGAAATAATGTATATGTTGCTATTGTTTATTTCAGTGTATATTTATCTGTTGTATTAATCCTTTTTTAGGGCAGTATCCAACTTTCTCTTAAATGTTCTAAGTCCTTTATTTCTGTTGATATATTTATATAGTCTAAAATTTGTAATAGGTTCTTTTTTGTACATGTCTTTTTTTGATAACATTATACAAAAATCAACAGGTCAAATTCATTAATTGTGGACTTAACTTATTAATTTTAGAACTTCTACATTACTACCCTTTTTTATCTACTTGTTTTATTAGTTCCTTTAATAATGTAAGATTTTAAATTATTATTATGCATTCATCTGCTTTCCTTTTTAATCTATTGATTGACATGTACTTTGAATGTTTGCCACTATGTGTATGCAGACATGAAATTGTTTTATCTTCCCAGTGGATTCTTTTTTAGTCTAGTTGTATTTCTTATCTTCGTGTTTATTTTCTTTGATATTAATGTAGCTATACCAGCTTGCTTTTGACTAGTATTTTTTTTTCTTACTTTCAACTTTCTGTGTCTATATATTTAGGGTGTGTCTCATGTAAAGACCATATAACTATTTTATTCTAATGTAGTCCAACAAACTATGTTTCTTCAGGTAGAATATTTAGTCTCTTTATACAAAATGTAATTACCGGTTTATTTGGTTTCTTTTTCTTTTTTTCATACCAGAAATCAAACTCCAGACCTTGCGCTTGCCAGGCAGGCACTTGTGCCACTGTGCTATATCCCTGGCTTTATTTGGTTTCACGTATATCTTTTTTTTTTTTTTTTTTTGTCTCACTTGTTATTTGCTTTCCACTTACTCTTTCTTGCCTTAATTTGGGCCAACCAATTTATAAAGATTAGATTTATGTTTCTCTTATTAACCTGTTAATTATACCTTCTTTTAGTAATTGTCCTAGAAACTAAAACATGCCTCCTTTGTTTATTTGCATCTAATATAAATAGGTATTGTTGTGGTTTGTGCCTCGCTGTCCCCCCAAAGCCTCAGACAGTTATTGGAACTGGCTTGTAGAGCTGGTGATTGACTCAGGGTCCGGTGCTGGGTTATGGGAGATGCCACACCTGCCCTGGGCAGGCAGCCTGTGTACAGTGTAAAGGAGGGAAAGAGGCTTGTGTGCGGCCTCCTCACTTTTGCTCTTGGTGCTTGTGCTGTTTTCTGCCACCATGAACTGTTGCCCTGTGCCCTGTGCCACTCTGCCTTGGAGCCAGCCAAGTATGGACTGAAACCTCTAAAAAATTTGAGCTAAATAAACCTTTTCCTCATTAATTTTGGACAATAGGTATTTTGTGTCAGCCATGAGAGAAAAGTAACTAGGATAGGTATCTTTATTATTTTCTAGACAATACTATTACTTTATAAATTAGTTTGTTTTCCTTTTATCTTTTGCACTGACAACTTTTTAGTTTAAATCTCCGTATATTTAAACCTCATAAGAAATTAGTTTATTTTTAGTATTCATTTGCATTTTCTCATATACTATTTTCTGGGGCTTTTTCAATCCTTCCTGTGTTCTTTCTGGGATCACATTCCTTTTGCCTGTAGAGTGCCCTTTAGTATTTGATTTTGCTTGGCTCTGCTGGTGACAAATTCTCTCAGTGTCAATATACTTGAAAATATATTCTACATTCATGTTTAAGGGAATTTCCCATATGCATAGAGAATTCTAATTTAGATATTATTTCCTTTCATTGTCTTTTTGCTTCTATTCTGCATCTTGAGAAGTCAGGTCTTGTATAATTGCTTCCTCACAGCTAATGTCTTTTACCTGCATACTTTTAAAGGTGTTTCTAAAATTTTATTTGTTTTGGAGTTCCATAATAGTGTGCGTGTCTGGCTGTGGTTTCTTTGTATTTATCCTGCTTGGGGTTCTCTGAACTTCTTGAATCTATGTCTTGATACCTGTATTCAGATGTGGCAGTTTCTTGGCTACGAGTTCTTCAAATATCAACGTTTCTATTCTTTCATTTTGGGGCTCCGATTGTACATGTGCTAAAACTTTTTACTGTGTCTGTTTTCCCTGTTATTTGCTTTCCTGATTTTTGACCTCATTTATTCTCTATTTTCAGTCTGTATTTCTTACTGACTTATTGTTGTGCATTTTAACAACATATATCTCATTTTATTTGTCTCTTTGAGACAGGGTCTCACTGTGCAGTTCAGGCTGGCCTTGAGCTCACAGCAATCTTTCTGCCTCAGCCTCCTGAATGCTGGGATTATAGGCATGCACCACCACACCTGGCTAATAATCTATATTTGAAAAAAGAGCAATGTCAAATGTACTGTAAACATTCTACTAAGTTTTAAATTTCAATTTTTGGGAGTTCGGGTCTGAGAATGTCTATTTGGTTCTGTTTTTATACTTTGACATTCTTTGATGTAATTTTCCATATTGTCTACCTCCCATGATCATATTAACTTTAATTATTTTACATAACTTTAAGATTTGGGTAGCCTGCGAGCTTTGTTTCTATATTGGCCAATTTTTTCTTCGTGTGCTCCATACAAATTCATTGAATTATTTTGACCCTATGAAGTGAAATCAGTTTAATACTGAGAGATATCTGTATTCCTATGTTTATTATAGTGCTTATTCTACTTCATTTTATTGTAGCTTTTACTTTACTTTAGCTCTTTCTGGTGTGCAGGACTAGATCTAGAACCTCATGCATGCTAAGAAAATGCTGTATTACTGAGCTACATCCTCAGTTCATGTTTTCTTTTCCTCTCTTCCTTCCTCCCTCCCTCCCTCCCTTCCTTCCTTCCTTCCTTCCTTCCTTCCTTCCTTCCTTCCTTCCTTCTTCTCTCTTCCTCTTTCTCTCTCTGTCTGTCTTTCTTGTCTCACTGCATTGCCCAGGCTAATCTCAAACTCCTGGGGTCAAGTGATCCTCCTGCCTCAGCCTCCTGAGTAGCTGTCACACATCAACATGTCTGGTTATTTATTTATTCTTTTTGCAACATTATTCACAATAGCCAAGATAAAGAATGAACCCAAATTCTGTCAGTGGATGAATGGATACTGAAGAGGTGCTGTGCACAAAGTGGAATACTGTTCAGCTTCAATAAGGAGGAAGGTCCGTCATTTTGGATGACATGGATGATCCCAGATGACATTATCTTAAGTGAAACAAGCTAGCCCTGGAGACACAACCTGCATGATCTCACTTATATGTGGACTCTAAAACAATAAACTCATGGAAACAGACAGTATGATGGAGGTCACTAGAGACTGGGAAAAGTGGGTGACTGGGGAGATGCTGGTCAAGGGGCACCAAGTTCAGACAGGAGGAAAAAGTTCAAAAGACCTCCTGTAAAACAGGGTGACTGTAGTTAAGGATGTGTTTGTATACTTGAAAGTTGCCAAGAGTGGTTGTAAGTGTTCTTGAACAAAAATGATATGAATGTGAGGCAATTAATCCTCTCTACCCATTTAAAAGATTTGCTTTATAATGCTTTATACTAAAAGAAAATAAGGAAGAGGTGATAACTAATACTCATTAAAATTTTACTAATTCGATCAGTATATGGTTGTGATGTGTAATAATTCCATTCACCTTGGGGAACTGGCCTGTAGTCATCGTGTGTCTGAATCACTTTTACTTCCTCTTTTCCTCTGCTCTTCTTGTACCCCCTTTTCCTGGATCCCCTTCCCATCTCCACAGGTCTCCCTCCCTATTTCTCTGTTTCATTTTGCTCTTTAAATTATTTATATTTAACCACGCAATATTTAACCCTCTGTGTCTGATTATTTAGTATTTTGGTCTCAAGACCCATCTGTTTTCCTATAAATAACTCAAACTTATCCGCGTTTTTTTCCTCATATTTAAACTCACTAAGGTAGATGGTATTACCATCATCTTGCAGGGTAAACTGTGGTTTATAGATATTATGCTAGTTTCCTGAAGGCATACCATCGGGGTCAGGTCTAGGATCCAGGGCTGTGTAGTTCGAAAGTAACTTTGACCATCTGAATTGTGAAACACTTCTAAGTCTTCCGTGGTTTTTATAATTTCCTTCTTTGTTTACTGACCTTTCAATCCTTTTCGGATTCTCTTAGTATACTAGGTTAACGTTATAGCCCATCCTGGCTGCTAAAACGAAACACGTATCGTACATTGGGTGGTTGTCTGAACATCAGAAATGCATTTCTCACTGTTCCCGAGGCTGGGAAGTGCAAGAGGAAGCTGCTGACAGGTTCGGTGTCTGAGAGGGCTTCCTGGTTTGCAGACGAGGCCTTCTGCTATGTCCTCTCAAAGTAGGAGGGGCCGGGCAGCTCTTGGGGGTTTCCTTTGTGAGGACTCTAATCCGATGCGTGAGGGCGCCACCCTCACCCCCTCTTAAAACCACTACGTCGCAGATTAGTTTTCCCATTTGAATCTTGGGGGACACAAATATTCAGATGATGGCAGTTAAATCAAAGGATATTCCTAAAAATAGGATGGAAAAATGAGGAGAAACTGGCTACTTCTCTCGTTACCTGAAAACCAAAATGATATGCTTTTCACTTTTGAGCGGAAGAATTATGTCTGTCAATCTAGATTCCCACCTGAACTTCTTTTTGTTGCCCAAATGGCCCACTGAGGGAGGATGTGATCTTGCACAGTGAACGTTTGCTAACGTCTATTAAAAAGAGGTAGTCAGAGTCAACAATCACCGAACCATTGTTTGCTGATTACCTGTCATGTGCCGTGTGTCAGGTTAGCCGCATCTTACATACCTTAGGGTCAATCATCAGAACATCCTTGGGAAGTAGTTATTATTTCTGTTGCACAGGTTTGGAAATTGAGATGCAGAGAAGTAAAGAACTTGTCTCAGGGAGTTTCAGATCGAGGGTTTGAACCCTGATATGGTTTAGATCTAGATTGTGCCCCTAAAGCCCTATTCAGAGGTAGTGCTTTGTGGAGCTGGGCATTATATGCATTTGTGGATTAACCACTGATACATTCGTAGCTGAATGTGCTCATAGAAGGTGGCTCACTGGGGGTATGAGCCGGAGTCGTATATCTCCTTCCGAAACTCCCCCTTTGCCCTCTGCTTCCTGGCTGCTGTGGGATAAGTGGCTGTCCTCTACCCACGCTCTTCTACCATGAACTTCCTGCCATGAGGCTAGCCAGCCACGAGCGGCATCCTCTAAAGACCATGCATGCAAGTGAACTTCTCCTCCTTTCAGTTGTGGGTATTGGTCATTTTGTGCTAGCATTGAGGAAAGTGACCTGAGACAGACTTCTTTTGGACTACCATGAAGATTGCTTATTTCTGTATTCACCGCTTAGAGAATCAAGCCCAGAACACAGAGGGAACTTAACAGATGCTGCTTGCTTTTTCCAGATAAGTGATAATATAGTGAAAGTTCAGGAAAGAGTTGCAAAGCGACATGATGAGGCTTCTTTGTGTCTTGCCAGAGAATGTGTACAACATCTCCAGATCAACCCCTTAGACAGTCCCAAAGATTATGACTCGCTACAGCTTCCGAGTGTCAGGTGAAGATCATGTCAGCCACAACTGCAGGCTCTACTCTGTTATTGGCTCTAAATATTTCCTGATTGCAAATGTTATTGATCTGACAGTTTATTTCCCGAGACACATTAGTGCCAAACTGATGAGATAGGAAAGTCTCACAGTGAGGAAATTGGCCTTGTGAATGGTTCTCCTCTGGGATGATCCTGCTGTACTTATGACTGTCCTAATATGATGAAGAGGTGGCAAATACAATTAGCTGGCTTGGCTGGTGATTTTCCAGTCATGATGTTTGGGGTATATTATTAGCTTAACTGTAATTGAGCTTAAGGTGATCTGAAAATAGCCAAACTAGTGTGAAAGTCATTCAGTTTTGGCTCCACTATGGATGTGCATGAACCAGGTGGACCGTGACATTCGGACGTGCTGAGACTGTGGGAAGTGTGCCAGAATGGCCAGGGCTTGGCTCTCAAATTCGGTTTCTTTTTACTGTGTTACTAATAAGGCGATGACTTCTGCATCATCTTTCAGCCTCTCTCACATCTCACCTCCATATCATTATCATTTGGAGCTTACCGCTTATGGCCTTGCTCCTATTTCTCCTATAAGTATAATTTATTTAATGTACGCTGAAGCCATCTTTATAAGGATAATTATCATTAGCTATCATAACAAACGCCTGAAATTTCAGGGGTTGAGTAGCATAGAAGTTTACTTTTCATAAAAGTAAGTTATTTTTATTAGTACACATTTATAGGACATAATAATTACATTACTTGGGGGTTGTTAAATGTACGTAACATACCTTAACTCTTTTTTTCCTTTTTTTCTCTCTTCATCATAGAAGAAGAATGCACATAAAACCTAATGCAGGCTGTAGGGGCTTCTCAACATCTGGTGACTCAGGGCCCCAGATTCCTTACACCATCATCTCAGCACACATCTGATGGGAGGCAGTTCTCTTTGAATTTCTTGAATTTTTTGTAGGGTAAGATTTCACAATTAAGTGTACAGATAAAATGTATTAGTCAGCTTTCCCATAGCTTGTGATACAATAGCTGACACCTACAACTTAAAGAACACATTGAAGTTTTCTCACGCTTTCAGAGGTTCAGTCCATAACAAGAATGTCATGGTGGAAGGGCATGCTCAGCTCATGGTGTCCAGGAAGCAGAGCAGGCGCACAGTGCCAGGCAGCATGGGGCAAGGGACCAGATATAGACTCCAAATTCGTGCCTTTATGATTCACCCAGACAAACCCAGAAATGTGCTTTATTAATCCCCTGGGTGAATCTCAAATCAGTCAAGTTGTCACTCCACCCTAACCACCGCAGATGTAATAAATAGGGTAATAAAGTCTGCTTCTCTTCCAGGAGGAGATTGGTTTACATTCTAGGGTAGTGATGGTGAACCTTTTAGAGCTTTCAGTGTTAACAAACAGCCAGCTATGGCATACATGCCATAGGCTCACCACCACTGGTCTAGGATAGTGAAGCTGGAGGCTCTTCCTTTGCCCCAGAGATACTGCTCTCCATATGTGAAGATAGGCTGGTCACCCAAAGCTTGACAGAGACTCAAGAGATCTCTAGGATCAGTGTTCTTGATGCAATCCCCTGCATGCACAGGTGGATATCACATTGCCCCAGAAGACTGAGGTCTGGGAAACTGGTGTGACTGTTCTTAGTGTTGTAATAAGCAGTCTGGGTCCCTAATGTAGGGGTCTGTTGTCTTCTATAGTCAGTGTGGGGTGTCATATGTGGGTGTGCATGTGTGTGGTGTGGGTCTGTGCTTCAGTTGTATATATATATATATATATGTGTGTGTGTGTGTGTGTGCAGTGTGTGTATGGTATGCATATATATGCGTGTGATGAGTGTGTTTGGTTTGTTTATGTTTAATATATATATGCAAACTTTGGTAGGCTGACTTGTTGGCTCATATTAGGGTGAAATCTCAGACCTTTCAGCTTCAGACATGACAACAGCATCTTGGGTTGCCATGGGAGAGGCAAAGAGGTAAGGAACAAGATTCTGATCAATCAGAAACTTGGACCAGAAATGAAGTGTTATTCCTATTCCCATTCCCACTTGTCAGAACCCAGTTACTAGATCCCAACCCAGCAGTGAGGAAGGCTGGGAAATACAGAGCAGCCCTTGGGTATCCTGTGAGCCTTGATCCTCTCTGCCACATCATGTAACTCTCTTCATGACTTTTTTGAGTAACTGTAACAAAAATAGCAACAATATGAGCTCACATTTGTATGTTGTTTTTCTGAAAGTTAATACATAAAAGCATCCTAGATCCTCTGCTTGTGTTCCTAGTAGTAATCCATCAAGGCAGGTATGAAACTTATCGCCCTTTTACTCTTGGGCTGAAGGGCCCAGAGAGGTCATGGGACTTGGTCAAGGTAGTATGTGACAGAAAAAGAAGAGAACTCAGGATTGGCCATGAGTTTTCAGGATGTGTGTGTGTGTGTGTGCGTGTGCTCACGCTTGCACATTCTGGGAATTGAACCCAGTGGCTTGCATGTGTTAAGCGCATGCTCTACCACTGAACTCTAGCTGCAGTCTCCACAAATTTTCAGTGTGAAATACTGCATTATAAGTGCCAAGTGAGTGCTAGGATCAGACTGTGCAATCTGGAGCGGGGGTAGGGGGCAGGGGTAAGGTGTCAGTGATAGAACAGTGAGTGGTTGGATGTGGTGAGGCGCAGGGCACATTATAGAGACCAACAGTTCTCAACTGGGGGTGATTTTTGCCTCCCAGGGGACATCTGGCAGTGTCTGGAGAACTTTTCAGTTGCCACAACTGGGAAAAGGGGTGGCGTTGACATTTGCTGCTTAGAGAACAGGGTTGCTGCTAAATATCCCACAATGAACAACACAGCCCCCACCATGATTTATCTGCTTTCCAAAATGTCAATGCACTGGGGTTGAAAATTTAGTAAAACCAGGTTTGTCTCATATAAAAACTGCTCATAAATGACTTTTCTTTATAATGCTCTTGGAAACTTACATTGTTTTCCACAGGATGGCTTTCCTTTGATCCAATGGCATAACAATTTTGTCCCCAGAAACCAAATAAATGTGTACAAAGTGATATTCTGACCTTGCAATTTTAGGTGGTCATGCTCACCCACGTACGCAGAATACTTTTGATACAGAAAATACCATGTAGAACAAATTTAGGTTGTGTGCATGTTTGGGCAAATCTAAAACCTTTTGCTTTGCATATGTTATGGTTGATACATTGTGTCAACTTGGGAGTCTAGAGGTTTGACTGACTCAGCAGTTCTACCTCCGGGGGTCGGGGGGTGGAGTGGGGGGTGGGGGGGGGGTGAAAAAGACATGCCCTTCCTGCTCTAGGATGTTGTTCATTGGGTCAGTGTGAGAAGTTTAGAGGTTAAGAGCCAGGGTGCTTACTTTGTACTCATCCTGAGCCTGTGCAAGAGGAGGGCATGGAGATTATGTGAGTGCTACAGCCCTCTGGGTGAGAGGAGCCTGCTTACAATATAAGGGAGGGAAAGAGGCTTGCTAGCTCTGCCACCCCCCTTTGTTCTTGCTGCTTTGCTGTTCCACCGCCACAATCCTTTGCCCTCTGCCATGTGGCACTGTGCCTCAGAGCCAGCCAAGTATGGGCTGAAACCTCCACAAACAGTGAGCTACATAAACCTTTCCTTCCTTAATTTGGGGCACTGGGTATTTTGTCTCAGCAATGAGAGAAAAATAACTAAGACAGCATATGTAGGACAGACGGGACGTGAAGAAATTCGGTTTGTTACAGTTCTTTAGACTGCAGAGTGCATGTGCTGTTTTCATGTGCTGTAGAGGGGAGTACTCCCTCTAATTTAGTATATATTTTCTTTTTTTATTACAGAGTAAAAAAAACCCAATGAAAATTATACAGAATTTCAAAACAAGATGATAGGAAATTAACAATGGTTGTTATATTGCCTATTGTTATCCTCAAAGAATGTAGTCTATATTTTCCCTGGGAGGTGTTTTATTTTTTGGTCATTTAGTTTTTAATTTTAGGGGTTGAGAATCTTCTGTAAAGGACCAGACAGAAAATGTTTTAGGCTTTGGAGACCATCTTTTCTTTGTAGCAATTGCTCAGACCTGTTGTTACAGTGCAGTGGCATCGACCTATGGCATGCATGCCCCAGTGGGCTGTTTGTGTCCTCAACAGCTCTAAAAGGGACACATCACTGTTGTGCAAAGGCTGCCATCGATAAAGCCTACAGGAGTGGGCAGGTCATCTTTGGCCCAAGAGGCAGCATTTGTCAACCTTGTTCTGTACTATTGTTTTTTTGGGGGTGGTACCAGGAATCGAACTCAGGACCTTGTGCTTAGCAGGGAGGCATTGAACCACTAAGCTATATCCCCTTTCCACTACTAATTTTTATTTTTATATGCAGTTTGAGCATAAGATAAGCACAAATCCCATAAACACTGAAAGTTTGGTAAAGAAAACAGTGCAGAAATAGGAATGCCCCTTTCTGAGACCCACTCTCTTGTACTCTTTCTGCCACCCACTATCGAGTCTTCTCTTCCTTTTCTGGCAAATACATAAACTCTCAGTGCATTAAACTGCATTTATTTATGCCCAGACTATTAGCTGCTAATATCAACTTTGTTGTTCAATGGGTATATTTTTCCATTTGTGAACATTGGTTGAGTGTTATGGGTCAGGAGTAAGTACATCATCATTTTTTTCTGGAAATGTATAAAAAAGATGGATTTTCATTTAATGGCCTTTCAGTTGGGCCTGCAACTTGGCAAGCATGTGGCAGTGAGTGAAAATTGTCAAGCAAGGGAGAGGTGGACAGGGTAAAGCCACGGGACATCTTCTCCTTGGGTTCTGAGCAGCCTCTGCCATCATCAAGACAGCCATCTGCCCTATCAAAGGTCTTGTTTCCTTCAGCAATCCAAATAGGACAAGATTTTCAGTGCATGCTCTTATCCAAAAGCACGAGCATATTCCTTCCTTTTTCACAGGGTGCTATGATATGCGCAGCTCCTGGTCACAACAGAAGAGGAGAATGCAATTTATGGAGGTCAGCCAAGGGCCATTACAGGTCAGCTAATAGTGAAGAGACACGCTAGAACTTTTCCTCTCTGGGGTATTAGAGCTCACTAAAATTAGCACTCAGCTGCTATATGATTATTAATGTAATCCTTCAACAATGAGTGTCCTGGGAATTTGCAAATATAATACAATGGCAAATTCATTATGTAAAGAATGTCTATGTTGAGTCATAAAATGCAAACAGTTTCTTAGTGAGCCCCTTCAGGTCCATAGATTTGAGTAGCTATTTCATGTAAAGATTCATTGCAGCTGAACAAAATGTTGCCTCTAAGAAGCCTGTAGTTTATTGAGGAAATCCTTGCTTTAACTATTATGCAGAGGCAAAGTTTTCTTGCTTTAGGACTGAACCAAAAGGAGACATACATGTTCGTAAACTCACTGATTCTAGTAGGATAAGTTCATGGTTACCCACCTGTATTTTTCTGTAAATATTTCTTCTATATTCCAGTTGTATTCCTCAATTCTCTTGTTTTCTTCCCAATTTCTTAGGATTTACATGCACCTTAACTAAGAAGGGGCTTCACCAGTCAAAATTTCTTTGGTTGCAAGTGACAACAAATTAATTTAAAGTGGCTGAGCTACAAAAGGGTGTTCAGCAGCTTTTGAACTGTCAAGGGAATAAATCTTGCTTCAGGTCAGCTAGACCAGGGGTTTGGGTATTGACAGCAGAATTCAGTCTCTTTCTATCTCTTTGTTATGTTTTCTGCTATATTGGCTTCCTATATTGGCAGCTGCATTCTGGATTATATTTACAATACACAATTGCGCAGATGAAGAAATTCTCTGTAGTTAATTTAAAACAAATTCAAGATTGAATCAAGTTCAAGATTGAATCAATCCCTCTGATTTTAGGAAGAGAGGAACTTGGATAGCTCCGGGTCACAGAGTGTTACTGTTTGAATTATGACTGTCCAAGTTTATATGTTTATTCTCTAACCTCCACTAGCTTAGGATATAACTGCATTTGAAGATAGGGTCTTTAAAGAAGTAATTCCTGTTAAAGAAGGTCTTTAGAATGGACTCTCATCCAATATGGCTGGTGTCCTTATGACAAGAGGAGCTGAGGGCTGAGACACGCACAGAGAGATGACCATGTGAAGAGTCAGGGACAAGATGACCATCTGTAAACTGTGGGGACTGGTCTCAGAAGAATCAGTTCCCATAATACCCTTATCTTTCAGCCCCCAGAACTGTGACAACATAAAGATCCGTTGGTTTAGCTGTCCTTCTGTTGATTCGTTATGGGAGCCATGGAAAACCAGTGTGCAGATTCAACTCTAGAATTGGGGGATGAGTTTATTTAGTTCCACATGAACCTTCCCATAAGTGGAAGAAAGTTCCACCATATGGAAAAATAATGCATAAGGGGTAAGGAAAATGACAAACCCTTCACCAGTGGGTTAGATTGCTAATTATTATGAAACATTCATTATGCATTAGGTCTTAAGATTACCTGATATTAGTACAGTAATCCCATGAGGTAGATATGATTTTACTTATTTCCCAGCTGAGTAAATGGAGGCACAGACAGGTTAAGTGACTTATCCAAGATCATACAATCAATAAGTGACAGAGCCAGGATTTATTCCACATCCATCTGGCTCCAGGACCTCAGATTTTCCCCACTATGTTTTTGAGAAAGAGCAACTTCTAATTTTGGAGTCCATTGCTGTTCTCTATGCAAGACTGGAAAAGCTCTTACTTGAGACATAGGAAGGGTGTGCCTTTACATGCTAACTAAGGAAATTTCTCAGTTTACAAAATTCACAAGTTCATTTTCAGTGCTGTTTCTGTTTTGGGCAAACCTTAGCCTGATTCAAATTAATTAAAGGAGCAGAATACGAAATCCTATCTGCTGTGCCTCAAAATTGGGAACAGAAAATGCCCAGTGACCTGGAACCACCCCACTTATAATTCCTAAAGTCTGAGGACCAGGATCCAAATCCTCAGTAAGGCAGCAAAATGACAAAGTCCATCAATTCCTCTGTTGCTCCTTCTCTTGTGTATTTACTGTATTTCTTTTGTCACCTGATCAGCAGACAAGTCCCATACCTGGGTCACAAATTAGGTACTGGATCATGAGCTAATACCTTCAGCTGAGCTTGACAGTGCAGCCTGATGTTTGAACATACTGTTTGGGAAACAAATTTAGAAAATATCCATCACTCACATGGTCAGAACATGTTAATCTCCAGCTGAGCTTGATATTTCTGTTGAAACCATCTGGTGACCCTCTTATAAACCCTGACTTGTCTTCGTCAGTACTATTGGTGGCAAGAAAGGGCAATTACATGCAAGCTAGTTCAAAAACAAAATTCAAGAATAGCGAATGTCATCTGTATCCTTGTGACAAGCAAATTTTATAAAAAATTTTCAATAATTATGCAATTTGAACTAGTAAAAAAATTGTTTGAATGATCATCTCCTTTCAACACTGGTGTGAAACCTTTTCTACCACATCTTTCTTGGAGGCTTGGTCTCTCGAGGGCTCCCTGGATGATTGTCACATGTCCTTGAATGGATGATTTTTTTTTTCTTAAAACCAGTGAGTCCTGTCAAAGAAAATCAGTCTCTCATCAACTGTCTGACCCTGGTGCATAGACAATGTGATTCAACCGCAAACTTGTGATTGAAAATCTCACCCAAGATGCAGGATTCCATGAACTTGGTGAATGTGATGTTGAAACTTGCATAAAGAACAGACACAATCACAGCTGACCCCTGAGAATCAGCCCACCTTAGTGTCAGTGTGGATATTCTGCTGGAATCCCACAAGTCTGGCCATACTGGTTGTCATGGTGACTGCTGATTAGTTGACACCTGTATGGTACTAGGTATTGAATATTTTTATTACTATCCCAAGAAGAGTTAATAAATGAAGAAAAAAAGTGGCAAGGAAAATGACACGGTGAGCACTTCAAATGAGAAAGATTTAAATATCAAAAGATTCAAGAGGGCCTGAGGAAAACTTGGTAAAGCCCTTGAATATTTTTTTAACAACCCTTTTGCTATCATGTTATGAGAGCCAAACCTGAAGTGAAGGATTTTGTCAGAAAAATTACACCAAAAAAATCTACTACTTAATTCATTTTTCTGTTCTTTATCACAGTTCATGCACGGTTGAAATGGTAACCTAATTTTTTTATTTTGATAAGGCTTAGTTTCTTTAATTTAAAGATAACATTCCAAATCACCCCCTTCCCACTTCCAAAATTTACCATAATAATGTGAGCTTTAGTATTTTTTGTGAGTGTGGGCTTTAGTATTAAGAGTCACTTTGCATGTCTTCTGTTAGAATTGATGTTTGTCCCAGGGATGGTAGTAAGAAATCCAGGGAAGAAAATCCTTTCCTCCTTTCTCAGGGGGTTACACAGTTTCTCTCTTCTACTTGTTACCATGGTGGCTCCACTTCTGTATTTCTCTCCACATCTCTGCCTTCTGTTCACCACAGGTGAGCAGATTATCTTGATTATCATTTTGACTAGGTTGGGAGTCACTTAGATTAGTAAAGCGTTATTTGTGGGTGTCTCTCTGGATGGTCATGGGGGAGGCATCACCTTGGGAACTATAGCTGGGGGTGTGACCTGAGGGACCGTATCTGACCCCTAGCCCCTTCCTCTTGGGCTCTTCCCCTGCTCTCTGCCTCCCAGACACCGTGATATAAGCAGCTTTCCTCCATCATGCCCGTCCATCATGCCTTGGAACCAGCTGACCACGGACTGAAGCCTCTGAAACTGTGAGCCTAAATAAGACTTTTCTCCTTTGAGTTGTAGGAGTCAAGTGTTTTGTTCTAGGAGAAGGAAACATAACCAACATGTGAGCCAAGACATTCCTGTTTCATACCATGTGTTACTCCTCTCCAGTAACAGCTTCTAGGACCAGGGTGACCTGTGACCTAAGAGCAGGTATTCCATAGACTGGTCAATGACTAGACCACATGAAAAGGATAATGATGCAGCAGCTGAAACTGGACTGATCAGGTTAACTCTCAAGACTCTGATGAATACAATCAGACCTAGCTAGACCCTACAGTGGCCTGATAGTAAAATGATGCAATGCAGTCATGATAGGTCAAGAGCAAGCTTCAGGAGTAGAACTAAGTAACCTAGCAGGTCCAAGGTGTTGACTCAGTGTCCAGGATTCTCGTTCATGGCTCTTAAACTCTGTCACATACTGTACGTTGGGCTATTATTTACCCTCTTCCTGGCAACAATATCCTAAATTTTCTGTCTCTGAAACATGGGAAGAATTGATCTTATCCTAGAGATAGGGTCATCGTGCAACCCAGCCCTGGCCAATTATATCCTGGCCTTTATATTCTGTTGGACGTGGTGATTATTTACTGGGTGAGCATATTGCCCAGCTTGGGGCCATAAAGTATCAGGTGAGGGACATGTATCATACTGGCTATTTAAAATTTTATCATTAGAACATATCAAAATATTGTTCAAAGTATTAGAGAAACAGATCCTCAGAGTATTTGATGTTACTGGGGGTCACTGTGGAGAAAGTGGGACTGAGAGGTGAGGAGAAAATAGGTCCTGCTGACCATGCACGAGCTGCTCGATGGCATCATTGCTGGAACCAGCTGCCTCAGCCTTCAGGTGACGTTTCTCTCTTTGCTTAAGCTGGTTTGATTGGGGTTTGGGGTCACTTGTTACCAAAAGAACCTTAGCCTACATCCCATGTTATTTTATTATGATAATAATAATCCCTTTTAACAGTTGCAAGATTCTTTTTCAGCTATCATCCCTTTTGATTCTTTCAACAACCGTGTGATGCAGGCAAGGGAAGGATTACCATCTTGATAAAGACTGGTGCCGGAACTGAGCAGCCCTAGCAATGTTTTCTCAAGCACTTGGAAAACACAGAGTGAAGATTGCCTTCAGAGAGTTAAATCATGAAGTCAATATATTATAGATCAAAGCAGAGCTGTGCAAAGTCACCTTAAAGATGGCTCCCAGGCCTGCAAGACTGGGCAGTCGTGCAATTGAATGCATTAGCATATTTAAAGACAGCCTGTAGCCATCATGACCCACCTTAGAAGCCTGGAGGACACAGAGCTGCAAAGATAGCTTCTTCAGTGGACAGGAAGTCTCAGGCTTTGCATCTTTCTTGCCTCCATGGCAAAGCTAGATTTAGGGAAGTGCTTTCAGGTACAAGATTGTAAAAGCAGATTGATAACCGTGGTCAAAGGAGGTTGGCATTTCTTTGCCAGCCCTTTCGTTATGAGAACAATATCTTCCCCTTGTCCTTGAATCAGGAGTCACTTTCCAACTAACTTTGAAAAATAGAAGGAAAACCAGAAGTGATGCTGGGTAATTTCCCAGGGTCGGATGCGAAAGTGCAGCTTCCACTTCTGCACACTGAGAAGACTCCCTTTGGGACCCACCTTCCATGCTGAGAAAAGTCTATGTCACATGGAATGGGCAAGCTCCTGGTCCCTAGTCAGCACCCACTGCTAGCTGTGGGAATGAACTATTTTGTGCATCCCAGCCCATTTGAACCTCCAGATGACTGCAGTCCCATGCTATACTCTGTGGGTCACAGTAACCTCAGCTGAGTCCAGTCAGCTCACCGAATTATGGCAGCAAGTGGTTAACCTACTAGGGTTAGGTAACTTGTAACCTACTAGGGTTAGGTAACTTTGGATAACTGAAATAATTACCAATGGCTGAAACAACAAACACGTTCAGCGATCTTCTTTA
The DNA here is from genome assembly GCA_004027595.1 of Dinomys branickii. Classification (NCBI taxonomy): domain Eukaryota; kingdom Metazoa; phylum Chordata; class Mammalia; order Rodentia; family Dinomyidae; genus Dinomys; species Dinomys branickii. The sequence goes on from PVLD010022657.1 coordinate 20,112, forward strand.
GCAGAATGTTTAAATGTAGGAAGTTTCAGGTTTGGTGCAGGAGATCAGCAGTTCTACTAATCATTTATGCTCTTTCTTCCACCCCCAAACCCTTAGCATGCTGGCTGTTCTTCCTCCTCGTGGTTGTAATTTCATCGCTGCCGCTACAGCTCAAGTTACCACATTCATATTTAAAGCAGGAAGAAAGCAAAAGAAGTTGTACCAGTGAGCTTCTCTCTTGCCTCTGTGCCTTTCACCACGAACCCAAATATCTTCGCCAAGTCTCCTGCAATGACTTTCTGTTGTGTCTCATTGGCCAGATGTGGCCACTTTTAGTTACTTCAGTTGCAAGGGAAGTGGGTGTAAATTTATCCAATCATAACAGTGTAAAAGAGCTTTGGAAAGGGTTGACAGTGGCCCTTGGGAAGCAACGAGAAGACTCATCCATGGGATGAACAAAGTTGTTGTAACCTGAGTTGTGATAGTGCTGATCCCACCTGTACTGCCTTTTCCTTGAGAGGCTTGCTTCTAGCCATTTGAATCTAGTGATACTAAACATTCAGCGAGTGCAGCCTGGTTTTCTTTGTCCTCATGTAGAAATCAGATTATCATTATTTCCCACGCCCAGTCTTCTTATCAGGAAGGAAAGTGCTGGTTGTGTAGTCATTTCTCTTCGTAAATGAATGAATTGTTATCTGCTTTCTTTATACATCAGTCTCAAAACCTGGCTAATGTGAGTCTAATCCCGAGAGCAGTGTGCTTTGAGAAACTAAAGATGCCATGTTTTTAAGGATCTGGGTCACATCCAACCTTCATACAGTCACATGAATCTTTGCGGGAGACAGGTCACTGGTTCTTTCTTCTGGTGAGGAGACAGTTCATGCTTGGGGGAAGACATCTGGATTTGCTGCAGAGATGAAGAGGAATAGAGCTGAGTACCATTTGTCCTGCTCCACACACAGAAATCCCCGTAATGGCTTCACAGAAATGTTTGACCTCACACCCTGAAGGCTATGATTCTATACATATTTTAAGTCACTTGGCCATCATCCCCAACAGACCAGTGTAATGGTTAAGAATGTCAGCTCAGGCTTGCCTCTTAGTTCCACCACACACTGATTATGTGGCCTTGGGAAATATTTCTTCCTTGTTGAGCCTCAGTTTTCCTGTCTGTAGAATGGAGGCAACATTCAGACTTCTCTTTGCTAGGCTGCTACTAGGATCAATAGCTTCTGTGCATGCAGAGTGCTAGACACAGTCACTGGAACTCCTGCTCACTGAGCAATGGCTATTGATAATTTTTACAGACCTTGAGTTGCAATTGTAGCTCAGAGAATGTGCTCACCCAGGGCTGTGCTGTCTTCCTCCCTAAAGCCCCAGTTCATACATTCTGTAATTATCCAGCAGGTGTCAGTGATGCACAGAACGCTACACTGGGCATTGAGGATGGCAAATAAAAGAAAAGTAAGACCTGCTTCTTGAGCTCGGGGAAGGTACAAGCTGGCTGAAGAGGTGATACCCCAAAGCGTGGAATGGTGTACCTGTGAAAAGTAACTGTGTCCAGCGTGTCAGGATGACAGAGCGGCTATGAAGGTGGGCTGGCCGTGAAGTGCCATGAAGAGTGCTGTGAAGGTTGCTTTAGCCCCACTTGTCTTCTCCTGGAAATAACCACAGACTTGAAGCCAGACAGCCCTCCCTGGGTGCTCCCCACTCCAGGCTGGGTGACGGATCATCAGCTGGCCCTGGGTCCTGCTTGGCCGCGCTCACCAAGCTGAAGTGTAATTATCTGTCAGCTGGTTGGTCTCCTCCGTTGAAATGGGAGCACCGGCGGGTGGGCACTCATTCGTTTGCCCATTGCGCAAACTGATATTGGGTGTCTGTCACGTGCTTTGTCCCAGGGAGTGAGAACAAGACAGCCATTGCCCATATCTCTGAAAACCTCAAGACACAGATATGCACAATGTCAGGTGATGGGAAGAGTATAAAGCAGGACAGGAATGTTGTAGGGGTGGCGATGCCCGGCCCATACCCACTTCTGGGGAAGTTCCTGCTCTCTGGCTACAGGGAGCATGGCCAGCAGATGGCCCCACCAGCTGCCTCCTTTGGGGTCTCCTCAGCTACAGAGGCCGCTTTTCTCAAGCTCATGTCCACCCCAGAGCAACCTGCACCCTGTGACTGAGGCAGGAGACAAAGGCCACCCATTCCCACCAGCGACTTTGCACACCGGTGGACAATGCTTGCTGCAGAACGCTTCCCCAGGTAGGTGAGACTTTGTGGAGCCTGGGGAAGAAATGGACCCTTGCAAATGCAGGCGGAGAGGCAGCTGTAAACTCATACATGCAGGGGCATCTCTACCTTGGATCCCTAGCGCTGGCACATGGTAGGTGCTCACTAAGTATCTGTCACCCCTAACTGTGTTCTCACTCCATTCCTGCTCCCTTCTTCCGTGCGTGACCTCAACATCTTGAACATTCCAGTGCCTCAGTTTCCCACCTGTCATCAGTAGCATGGACGGGACTTCTGAGCTCTGCTTCGAAGCTATTGCTGCCTTACTTTTTCTTGCAGTGCCTCCTCCTTTTTCTCTCCCTCCACGGGTTTGGACAGCACCTGGTCCCACCTCCAGGCTTTCCGCAGATTGTTCCCACTGGAAGAGTAGGTGTTTTGGGCAGTCTATCCTCACATCCAGTAGCCCCTGAGCTGAGAAGCAGCCATGGGGGGGGGTAGGAGGGGGTGGTAGAACTGGGAGGGGGTTTAATTACTCTACTCTGATAATAAATAAACCCGATTTAGGCATCCCTGGCCTTGTGGGCCTGGGTGCTCTTTTGGTGGGCCTTATTGCTTTGAAAAAAGCTGCAATATCTGGAAATTGTTTCGCGTGCCTGAGAACTCCCATTTTATGACTTGCACGTGCCCAGGATAAATTGCTTTTGCTGCCTTGTTATATATAATTCAGATCCTTATGGTTGCTGGTGGGATGCATACCACTCTCCTGTAATGATTTATTCATTTGGGAGAAGTGGAGTGCACCCACTGGGCTCTACCCGGACTGCCTGATGGCTTGCGAGGCTGGCAGTGCAGGCATATCTTGGATTTGCCTTGACAGGGAGGAGCTACTCTAGGCTCCTCAGCTTTCCCGGAAAGTAGTGCTGTCCACATGAGGGCCAAGCTTCAGTCCCAGGCTTTCCCTAGGGCTGTCTCTAGCTGAGCTAAGGGCTTTGCAAGTGCAGCTTGGAGCTTCCTCACTGTCACTGAGGGGATTTTTTTTTTTTTTTTTGAGACAGGGTCTCGCTGTGTAGTTCAGGCTGGCCTTGAGCACACTATGTAGCCCAGGCTGGCCTTGAACTCACAGCAATCCCCCTGCCTCAGCCTCCCAAGTGCTGGGATTCCAGGTGTGCCACACCACACCTGGCATCACTATGGGGATGTGGAGTATTGGATCTAGATTGTACTGATGAGGAAATAAACCTCAGAGAGAAGTGACAGGTCTTGCTCATGGTTTGCCAGCCAAGCAGGGAAGGGATCCTCACCTTAGTGAGTCGGTTTTCCCTTGACCCTTCGCACTTGAACCAGCTGTGTGTGTACATGTGCGCTCACTCCCTCTTTGGCTCTACCCAGAGAGATATAAGTGTTTTATTTCTCCATTTTATAGACAGGCAAATGAGGCTCAGACAGTTGAATAACTGGCCATGTGGACCCCTGTAGGGACGGAATGCCTGGCATTTTAACTCAGGTTGGTTAACATTCATTCGTTTGTTTGTTTCTCTGTGTCTCAGTTTACTTATTTATCAACTGGAAATGGTTTTAGTGCTTGTCTTGAAAGATTATTGGGAGAATTAAATGAAGGATAAAAAAAATGAATTAACACAGTTAAAGTGTGTAGAGCAGTTTCTGGCCCGGAGAAGAGTGTGCAATAAATTTCAGCTATAATAACAATTATTTTATCATTCACTTCCTTATTCTTTCATTCCACAAGTATTTTTAGTCCACCTACTACGTGACAAGTGCTTTCTTAGGAGGAGTTGCCCACAGGAGCTTGCTTTTGTTCTCATATCTGCCTTCATCTCACTGATGGGAAATAGTTCCAAGAGATGAAATACATTGATGGTGTCCCCCCAGTTAGAAGGCGAGTGAAATCCATTATCCAAAGTAGGTGAACATGCATTTGGTTATTATTTCTTTTATTTATCTAATACTTTTTAAAAAAACATTAAGAATATATTATGTGTGCTCTAGGCATTGCATGTAGTTTTGTTAACTAAATACATGGACAAAGAAATGCATACAATGGTGGGCGGGGCTAGTTCTTGTTCTGAAAGCTGGTAGGATCCTTGCACATGACATGGGTGAGGAAATGATTATGCAAATTGTAAGATGCGTGTTTTTTCTACATGTTAGTCTCTCTGGAGTCAGGATGCATGTTACCATCGTGAAAGCAAGCAATGGTCAAGACCAGGCTGGGCTTGCCAGGAAATAAGAGCAGAACTGTCTCTGTTTTTTTGTTGTTGTTGTTTTCTTTTTCTCCTTTTTTTTTTTTTTTTTTTTGTCTTTTTGAGATAGGGTCTCACTGTGCAGTTCAGGTTGCCCTTGAACTCACTTTATAGCCCAGGCTGGTGGTCTTGACTTATAACGGTCTTCCTGCCTCAGCCTCTCGAGTGTTGGGATTACAGGCGTGTACCACCACCCCCAGTTTAGAACTATCATTGAAGAATTCTTATGTCTTCAGTGTTCTTAATGGTGGAAAAAATGATACCTTGTAGGAAAACATTGATCTTGGCAAGTATAATTTTATAATTTTTTATTTAGAGGCTGAAAATAATTATTTAGAGGCTCTGTCTGAAATTTGTATTACAGACACTTTTTGGAATATCCTAGCCAATATATTTTACTTCTATTTTCTCCTTTTTGAAAACATATGTGCAGCTTGATGTTGATATGTGATAAGAACTGATATCTAAAGAAATCTAGAAGTGCTTTTTGAATAAGGAGAAATAAATTTCTAAGTGATAAGAAAGCTCTGTGATTCGGAGATATATTCCTAGGAGAATTGGCAATGGATGTCTGCAGGAAAACATGAAACAACTGTTTATAGCAACATTACTCACAATAGCCATGATGTGGGAACGGCTTGTATGTCCACCAACTAATAAACAGATAAAGAAATGTATTCTATCCATACAGTAGCTTATTATTTGGTCATAAAAGGAAATAAAGCACTGATGATACATGCTTCATTGTGGATGAACTTTGAAAGGTGTCAGCCACATGTCCGTATGTCACCTGACTCCATTCGTGTGAAATTCGGCGAAGGGAAATCCAATCTATAGACAGAAAGTGGGTTAGTGGTGGAGGGTAGGCGGAAGGGGGCGAGAGCTAGTGAGTATAGGGTTCTTTTAGAGTTGGTCAAAATGTTCTAAAATTGGCTGTGATGATGGTTGCACTATTCTGTGACTATACTAATCCCATGGAGTTGTGCACTTTAATGTTTGAACTGTGTGGTACCGAATTATGTCTCCACAAAGCTGTTAAGACAAAAGGAAGACACTTTGTCAGGGGGTTTCTCAGGGTAGCACACATGAATGGTGGTGGTTTAGATCTGGTGACATACAGTACAATGAAATGTGGTTAATGTTGTACTGGGGAGGGGGGGTGCCGCGGGGCAGGAGGACTGTGCGGGCACCGAGACCTGTTTCGGGGTGCAGGGAAGGCTTCTGAGAGGGAGGGTGTTAGGGGGTGTCTAAGCTGGAGTGATGAGGGCAAGTAGGCGTGAGCTGGGGCATGAGTGGTGCAGACAGGACGAGGGCCTGTCCCGGGGTGAGAGGTGAGGCTGTCCTGACCCGAGGACATGGCCTTTTCGCAACTGGAATATCTAAATCTACCCCCTAGGTTGGTGGTGGCAAACCTCTGGTGTGTGTGCCCCAGCAGGCACTCAGAGCCCTCTCTGTTGGCATGTGAACCAAGTTGCTCCGGCACCGCCCCAGCATCTCCCCAGCATCTGAGAATGTGCATCTGGGGTCACAGCCATGCTTGGAAAGGAGGGATGGGGCCAGGCAGTAACGTCACCAGCAGTTTGAGCACTTGGTCTCTAAATCTCTCGCCGTCCCTGCCCTGGGTCTTTGAGGGCCACACAGCTGAGTGACGCTTGACGTCTGGCATTGTGCTAAAGCACTAGGGCCCATAGTCCCAGGCTGGCTTCAACAAATGTTCTCTCGGGTGTGTTCAAAGAGAGAAGAGAGAGGAAGGATAGAGACTCATTTCCAGGTGGATTTTGAAAAAGGAGGAGGCTTGTGACAGTCTCGGACCTGCTGATAGGAGGGTAAGCCGCACATCCTTTCCAGGGGGCTACTCATTAGGACCCTGGGGGAACATTAGTGGTGAAGCCCAGCTGTCTACTGTCCCGGATCCTCCTAACACAGCTGTGTAACAAATGCCAAGTCCTGGATCAGTGGGGACCGGTGATAGAGGGAGGATAGCGTGGATTCTAGATGACAGTGGTCACAGTCAAAGGGGTCCTCAGGTGGCCCCGTGTGTCAGTAAGGGCAGACCTGGATGTCAGACACACATGCTTTTAAGACAGGCCTGTGTCCTGACCGTGAGTCGCGCTCTGACAGCTTCAGTTTCCTCATGCATACAGTGGGGGTGATACCAGTGGCGCTGGCCCCAGGGAGGAAACTGCACTGAAAAGTGACACTGGCAAGGCCCCACCACTGAATAGGAGCTTTAGTGATTATTTTATTATGGGATAAGGAATAGGATGCACTTTAAGGCTGTTCAATGATATTGGAAGATAATCAAGATCTATCACGGAGCGGAAATATGCAGTTGAGAAGTGACCTCATTTCACTGTATGTCTGTGTAGTTAGAATTTATATGGTGCCTTAAGAATTCCCTAAAATCAATGAATGGCTGGATGAAGAATGAATGTTGTCATGGGATGGGAAGAATGTTTTGTTTGGCTTTCTAAAGGGGCGCATGGAGGACACATATACCCTCTCGAGAACACAGAGCAACCCTAGCCCCACCTTCCACTGCCCAGGAGGACCCTCCCTGGAGCAGCAGGGCTCCGACCGGCCCTTATGTGGACGTGGCTTGAAACACAATGCAGGCTGTGCCATCTAAATATAGGCAGGAAACTGAGCCCCTGGCTCTCTTAGCTCCTCCTGTTCTGATGAGGCACCTTGGGTGGCAGGGAGCCAGAGTCAAACCTGGCCACACTGGAGGTGGCTTCCCCGGGCTGGGGAGCTTTTGCTGTGGCCCAGCCTTCCCGCTGGGGGGCGCTGTGCTCTGGGGACCTGGGGCTCGCGGTGCTGGAGCGCTAGTGAGATTTCCACCCCTCCTGGGAAGTCCCCTGGTGCTGTGTGTGCTACAGTGTTGAGGGGGAGGGAGAGAGAGAGAGGGAAAGAGAGGGAAAAGAGGGAGAGAGAGAGAGGGAGAGAGCATGCCAGGTGCTCAGAGTGACTGAACAGCTGTCAGGGCCCCGGGAGGCCAATTTCTTTTCCAGGCTGCTCAGGGAGGAGCCAAAGCAGGCCTGTCAAGTCCACTCCCTTTTCTGTTTCCAGCTGCCAGCCTGACCTATCCTGTCAACGCTTTTTTCCTTTTTGAATGTTTTTCTTCTTTTAAAATTGAGGTGTAACACATGGCATAAAGCATGGAGAGTTTAAGCACGCGGCCTGGGGAATTTCACACGCACGCTCCTAGGCCCACCAGAGAGATCAGAGCTTTCCTCAGACCCCCACAGGCTCTCACAGCCCCTCCTGGCCACACCCCCGTCCTCACCACCACAGGTTAATTGTGCCTGCTTAGAGCCTCCTGTAAATGGAACTAGACAGAGGGTGTTGTTCTGTGTCTGGCTACTCCACATGCTGGCAGATAGACTCGGTGTTCTTGCTGACCGCTTCCCCTTTTTCATTACTGTGTTATATTCTGTGTCATATTCACGTACTATTATTTATTTATGCTTCCTACAGTTGATGGGCTCATGGCTTGTTCCAAGTCTGTGGCTTTTATGAAAAACGCTCCTATGGACACTCTTGTGTGTGTCTTTCTGTGAACATAAACCTTTATTTCTACCCTCATTCCTTGCATGGACAGCCTCGGTATTCTTTTCGCCTGTGTTCCAGCTTCTATTCTTCCCCAGCTTCTGTTCTTTCCCTCCTCTAATCTACTCTGTGGACAACTAACTATGTGATCTTGAACGACAGTGAGTGCCTCAACTGCTGGAGCCTCCAGTGGCGTCCTGCGGCCTGCAGAAATCTCACAGGATCGGGCCTTTGCCTGCCACTCCTGTGTCTGAAAATTCACTTTCCCTTTCACCACCCTGCAGCTGCACCAGCTTTCTTCCTGTCCGTGCGTGGTGCGCCTGTTTCCCACTTTGTACCGGTTGCTTCTTGGAATTCTTTTCTCTAAACCTCTTTCCAACTTGGTTCCTTCTGATCATCCAAGTCTCCTCTTTGTGTGTGTGTGTGTGTGTGTGTGTTTCTTGCGGTACCAGCGATCAAACTCAGGACCTTGCGCTTTCCAGGCAAGTGCTTATTCCACTGAGCTATATCCCCAGCCCCGTGTCTCCTCTTGGGCAAACTCTTCCCTGATTGGCCCATCAGAAAGCATCTCCATTTTTGGACAGATTTCCTTCATGACTTTTAGTTTATATTCCCACCCTCGGGTTCTTACACCAGTGATATAATACGTTGTCTGCACATGTATCGCTGATTTATTTCACTTATGAGTATGGACTCCAGTTTTGTCCACTTGCCTACAAAGTTCCCAAAATTGTCTTTCTTTATAGCTGAATAATATTCCATTATATAAAAG
>PVLD010022658.1:0-28898 GCA_004027595.1 Dinomys branickii
GCTACCTCCTTGGAGCACTTTACACCCAGACCAACATGACCATTGTAGTCCCCAATGGCGACAAATGCCTTGAACCTGGTCCGCTGGCCAGCACGAGTCTGCTTCTGCACAGGCATGATCTTTAGAACTTCATCCTTGAGGGATGTGCCCAGGAAAAAGTCAATAATCTCAGACTCCTTAATAGGTAAGGAAAAGAGATGAATTTCCTCAAGAGACTTTATCTTCATGTCCTTGACCAGCCGGCCCAGCTTGGTGACAGGAATCCACTCCTTGTCCTCGGCCTTACCGCCACGAGCCCCACGGCCTCGGCCCCGGCCCCTGCCTCGCCCGCGCCCGCGGCCTCTAAGACCACTGCCGAAGCCTCCGCGGAAGCCGCTGCGGCCTCCCATGCCTGGGCCCCCGGGGCCTCCGGGCCCTCCCGCTGCACCGGCGTCATCCGCCATTTGGTGTTCCCCCGAGGAAGAAGTGAGCTTTCTTCTCACTGAGGGTGATGTAACAGGAGACAGAAGCTTGGAGGAGGCACAGGAGACTAGAAAGGCTGCCCCTCCCAGAGTGAAAATGTCATTCACACAATCCAGCTAATTGTAGATTCAACTGGGTAAAAAAATTATTTTGCAATTTAAATATTCCCTGGAAGGGCTAAGACTCCCACTGAAATTTAGAGTTCTTCAGCATTTTTTATGCAGAGCAGATGAGGCTTTGGGGCCTCTTCCCAGTTGGAATGGCCCAAGGGATGGAGGAGGCAGCTGCCAGCCACACGCCTTCCTCGGGCAACCAGACTTCCGAGACACTGGTGAGCACTAGTGCTACCTTGATCCTGGAGGCAGGCAGGGCACGCCATGGCTCAAGTGCCCTGAGGAAGAGGTATTGGCAGCCTCTGGCTTTTTGTGTTTTGGCAAGGCAGTGTAATAACACCCACTTTGTAACCACAAACTTAGGTTTGCCTCTCAGCTTCCTTGCTTAATAGCAAGGAAAATCACTGTCTTTGTCTCTCGGATGAGAAGAAAAATGTCCCTTGATGTGACAGGAGATATAGTAGGAAGCGGGGGCACAAGTAGGCCCATGTTGAGGGCTAGATTCTCAGAGGAAAAAGCAACTGAACTCTATCAAGAATGACACTTCTCTTCAAACTGATGCACCTTATTTATGTTTCATGTCTTATTGGAGTGTCCAGAACATCATACACAAAGTAATAAACATCATTGAGGTGACAGGAGTTTTTGTTTTTGTCCTCTAGTACTTGATAACCAAAAGTAATGTCAGTGGGAAATAAAATTATCTTAAGCTAAGAAACAATGGGTCTATTCTCATATTTAAGAATGTTGTTCATTTGAATGCACTCCAATTTTCTTACATGCCCTATTTTTCCCGGGAAGCTAATAGGACCAGGGTCACCCAGCTGTAGGTAGCTGGATCAATGGCCAGATAAGCACTTGTGAACCAGGTCTTGCCTCAAGTGTTGGAAATTCTGCTTATCCCTGGCAGGTTCTCCCACTTCCTAGCACCCACCCCATCCCATCAGCAAGGAAGGTTCTGGAACCCAAGGAGTAGCAAGGGTGAGGTCAGACTATCATGGCCAGGAAACTACCACAGCAGAAGGGAACAGTTTACTGAGCAGGAATGTCGTCTACTCAGCCAGGCCTGCCTTCTTCCCTCCTTCCTTTCCTCCCTCCTTCCCTCCTTCCTTTCTCTCTCTCTCTTCCTTCCTTCCTTCCTTCCTTCCTTTCTTTCTTTCTTTCTTTCTTTCTTTCTTTCTTTCTTTCTTTCTTTCTTTCTTTCTTTCTTTCTTTTTCCTGCTTACATTTGTCCTCCCTTCCCCCTTCCATTCTCTCTCTCTCTCAAAATCATTTTATGGTTTATCTTAGGTCCTTTAGGGTCCTTGCACAGAAAAGAAGGAAGCAACATCCATAAAAGTCATTCAAGTAACTACCTCTGCAAAGGTAGAGATCCAACATAGAGATCCATGTATCTCTTGTCTCTGCAAAAGAATTTCTTCCTAATGGTGTTGATGTCTCTGTTTTTGCTTTTCCTTTGGATTGTGAGCCCCTGGGTGAGGGATAGTGTCTTATTTGTCTTTGGTTACACAGGGCCATTTTATTATGTGTCATAGAGCAAGGACTGGATTCATATTAGTTAAACAGATGCACATATTGCTGGATTACCAGTGACATGGCATGTATGTGACATCTCAGAAAAGACCCAGGCTCTGGAGTTACACTGAGGCTTGAAACCTGACACTGTTCCCTCCTACCTGTGTGATCTGGGGTGTACTGCTTTGCTATGGTCTGATCTTTAGAGTTTTTTTCCATGTAAAATGGAGATAATAAAATTTGCACCACCTAGGCTTGTAGGAAGGATTAACCAAAAATAGTTTGTAAAGTGACTGCGTTTATTTGATGCTTTGTGGCCAGCAGTCCCTAATATTAATCTTTTATCATCTCCAAGACCTCCAGGCAGGGCTCAGTTTATTTATCCTGGATAATTGTCATCGACAAGGGGGTCTCCCTGCCTCCTCATCAAGCGTAATTACCCAAATGAAATCATCCAGAGAGTGGAGCTGCCATCTGCTCTGAGGTCTCCTGTGCCGGCCCTCCCCTTCCCTTCCGGAGCCCAGACGCAGATGTGGGAGGTTGAGCAGGGAGACTTCCGTTGCTGCTGCTAGCAGCTGAATTTCTGGAATCCCTACTAACGAACAGCCCACATCAGAAGCTGGAGCAGCTGCACATTTCCTTGGGGCCTGCCAGGGCTCCATACGTGCATGTGAGAAGCCCCTTTCCTTCCCTCCCCACCAATCTAAAAAATGTCTGGAATATTCTCTTGACGTTGGTGATATGAGAAAGGGGACTGTTGTGTGGACTTGAGTAGAATTTAAGATCCACCCAGGTCAGGGGGAGAGTATGGTGGGACAGTGGTGCAGAGTGCGCCCCCTGGAATGGTCTAGGGGCCCAACAACCTCTATCTCCCAGAGGTTCATGATGTAGAGAGTGGTAAACTGGAGTCAGTAATTTGCATGTGGGAACCAGCATTCTTGTCAATAGGGTCTCTCATGGCCAAATCACTTTCTGACTCAGGCTCAGGATCCTCATGTACAAGACAAGGTTGACCTAAATGACTTCCAAAGTCCTTTCTGTTCTAAAGATTCATGATTCTCAATCTGTGTTTCTGGGTCTCTCCTCACATCATCTCAACTATTGGATAGCATCCTGGGCCCCATTCCTTGGCCTCTGCGTTGCCTGGTTTCTCGGTCTTCTATCCACATTGTCCCATGCCCTGTCCGCTGGGTCAGCCCCTGGCCACTGCACCTTCTGAGATGTTGACTGATGGAGGCTCAAGTCCTCACATAAGTTCATTTTCACTTTCCTAAGAACATTTCTTAAATAGAGTAATATTTTCAAGCATAAGAGTTAGAATTTCTTTTAAAACTTTTTATTTTTGATATGTAATAATTGCATGACTTTATAGGGTACACAGAGACATTCTAATACATATATGTGAGGCATAGTGGTCATATCAGTACAGTATTATCCATTGCCTCAGACAGTGATCATTTCTTCAGGTTCGAAGTCCTCTTTACTAGCTATTTTGAAATATACAGGGCTGGGGATATAGCTCAGTGGAATAAGCGCTTGCCTAGCAAGCGCAGGGTCCTGAGTTCGATCCCCAGTACCGCAAAAAAAAAAAAAAAAAAAAAACAATTGAAATATACAACTCATGTTGTCAACTGTAGTTACTGTGCTGTGCTGCTGATTGTTGGAAGTTATTTCTCCCACCCAGCTGTCTCCGGGTTTCCATTAGCCACCATTCCTTCATCCCACCCCAATAGGATTTCTGAAACTGGAGTTGTAGACACCAAACAGACAATGAGGAGGATGTGTATATATGTGTGTGTGTGTGTGTGTGTTCATATGTGTGTGTATACCAGGGCCGGGTGGACACGTGGCAAAAAGAAAGAGGTCTTACTGTCCATCCTCTAGATCTCCCTATGGTCACTGTGTTAGACACATGTGTGTTCCAGTGTGATCTGATTGGGACAACAGTGGTCATCACTTATTAAGTACCTGTTGTCCACCAGGCATCAGTTGGGCTAGTGTCTAATCATCATAGGGACCCACGAGGTGGGAATTACAACATGTATTACTTGTAACTTCTACAGCTCTCAAGTGACCTGGAGGGCCATCTGCAGCATGTGCAAAGGTGTAGAGACTGAGTCCATCATACCTGGTAAGGCTGAGTGCAGAAGGACATTCCTTGGCTGCAGAGGGAGAAAGGTGTACTGCCTGCTCAGTACCGGTACTTCAACCCCTGAGAGGCCATAACTCATGGACTATTCACAGCCTTAGTTGCTTGGTGAAAAATGCCCTCTGAAAGGAAGCCAACAGCTAATGTTGAGGATGTGGGTGAAAAGAAAATGAAGAAGGTTAAGAAAGTGTGCCAGAAATAGAAATTTGAGATAAACACTGAAAGGTTGAATTTAACAGTGGCTCAGATTCATAATAGGACTGAGGGAGCTCACCCTGTCTTCAACATAGAAACAAGACAAAAATGAATCATGGAAACTGCTTTAAGAAGTATTCCAGTCAGTGAAAATGGTGTTCTTCGAGTACTATGTGTAAGCTATTTAAAGATCACGAAGTGTGAGTTACATGGAGGGTGAAACCCAAAGACCAGTGAGCACCAAAACCCTCTTCTTAAGGTGTTCACAGTACGGTGGGGACAGAAAGAAACAAGGTACCAGATATTCTAGAAAATATGTAAGATGAACAGCCATGAGGGGGATACATATAGGGCTACTGGCATTCATGATAGGGTTCATTTATAATTCCAATCTTGGTCACACGAGAAGGTGTTCTGAGGAGGGAGTTGCTGAGCTGGAACTTGAAAGGAGTTGGCTTGGAGGAGGGCATTTGGGCAGAGATGTCAGTGTGAGAAAAGGCCTGCTTGTCCGAGTCTGCTGGATGTGGCTGGAACAGGGTCAACATGATTTGGCCAGAGTATCAAGTTTGCATAAATTTCATGAAAGAAAATCCAAGAAGGGTGGGTACCGATTTATAGGAAGGTCTTGAGTGCCTGCCTAAGGAAATTTGTTGGACTATGATATGCTACAAGGACCAACAACTTTAAAATTTTTTAAAATCAACATGGTTGTATTTTACTCATGGTGCAAATCCATCTCTTGGCAGCCTGTTCCTTGTCCCTTTACCCTGCGTTCATATAGATGGAGCTTCTGTCACCTGAAAAGTTGTCATCTGCAATGGTTGGAGAAGGGGGACATGGACATGTAGGTATCAGTACTTCCATTCAGAATTAAGACTCACATTATATTGACCAAGGTTAGTCATCTGGCCATAGGGAAGACAGTCCCACCATAGGCCTGGGAAGAAGAGAATGGAATACTGATGAAGAGAACTGCTGACTGACGCTGAAAGATGTGCGTGTGCTCATGAGCTTTCATATAGCACAGTGACACGGTCCTCTGAGCTTCCTGGGTACCTGCTTTGTACACTCACTATTTCTCATATTAGGTGGAGATGGTCTGCTCCATGTTGGCCTCCCAGGGACCAGACCTTGTTCATCTTTGTTCTCCAGAGGTCCACAGGTTGGTTGCTTAGGCAAGGTGGATTTAATAAACAGACAAAATAGGACTGGAGATGTAGCTCAGGGGTAGAGTGCTTGCATAGCATGCACAAGGTCCTGAGTTCACGCCCCAGTAGCACACACACACACACAAGAAAGATAGGCAAAATATACTTATTTTCTGAAGAATGGATTGGTGAAAGGACAGATTGGTGCCTAGGGAGGTCAGTTATTGTATTTGTTCCAGTTAACTTGGCGAGAAAGGAAGACATCCTCCTCAGCGTTGTCTGGACCTTCTTATTGGGAGTATTTTGTTATGTGTCACGTGAATGATCATCAGTGTTAATGATTAGAAATAAAGAGGATGCTTCCTTGTTTCCTGGACAGAGGAGAGCTTCTCTTGTCATGTTCATCCAGTTTCCTCACTGAATGACCTCTCTGGGGCATGCTTCAGTCTGGCTGGCTGTGTCTGGAACACTGACCTTTTTTCTAGCCCCTGCTATAATAAGTACATGAGTCTGGTGGCTCCTGCTCCAGAAAGATCAATGTGGATAGCTTTGGCAATAGGAAGTGTCTTGAGAACTGCTTTGCAACTGGTGGCCAGCCTCAAGCTTGACTAGATGGTGACTGGATTAGAGTCCCCAACACAATTAGCTGCTTTTCTCACTTCCTCATCTGAGGAGACAGGTGGAAGCAGGAGTAAAATATTCTCTTTCTGTCTCATATGGAGGTTAGTTTGGTTTCAATCAAGTAAAAAATCTGGCCCGGCCTTATACCATAGTCTAGGTGACTGTCTGCTTCTTGGCAGACTGCACAGTGTTTGAATGATTCCTCTTGGCTGCAGGGAAGCTTCTGCTAAGGGCAGGGGCAAGGCAGAGTCAGGGGACCTGGCCAGATGGGGGGCTGGGGACATGGCAGAGAAGGTAAAAAGGGAATGGAAGGCTGCTGAGTGCCCAGCTTACTCCAGAAAGGGTGGACTAAGAGTCTCTGGGCCTGAGACTCCAAAGCGGAGTCTGTAGTTAGAGGGCTGAAGATGTCAAACTTGTGTGGACAAGGAGGAAGAACACTGTTTGACAGGCTTGTGGGTGGTCGAGATCATACACCATGGTCACAACTTCTTACCAACTGTGGAGTCTTGAGTAAGTCACCCCACAACTGCAGCGTTTCTTTCCTTGTTCTTTCAGACAGGACAGTTGGGTTAGATGAGCTCTAGCCTATAATGACCTATTTCAGGTTATCTGTATAAAGAGGGTATGATGGTTCATGAGCCAGTATTCCTACCCACTGGGAGGCTGAGATAGGAGGATTACTTGGGTGCAGGAGTTTAAGACTAACCTGGGCAACATAGACAGACCTGTTTCCAAAAATTATGTGTATGTACGTATGTATTTGTATTCCTGTATATAAAAATGCATATGAAGTATACACCTCTGCTCCCTACTGTGGAATCAGTTTATTAGTTAAACATACAATTTTAGGTTAAAGTTCAATTTCTCCATCTGTTAAATGGAATTAAAATAGTCCCTGAGATGAGCAAGGAAACATCACCCTTTGGAAAGCATCTTAATAAGTGGCACACAGTGTGCCGCTGCCGTGGCTGTAAGGCCCACCACCTTTGGAAGTCGACCTGTAGCAGACGTAGCTACGGAGGGCAAAGGCAAAAAGGCTAAAGACCACCAGAACCAGGCGAATGAGGCACCTAAAAATTACATATTGCAGATTCAGGCATGGATTCTGTGAAGAAACAACACCTAAACCCAAGGGAGCAGCTGATGCAGCATCCAGTTCATCTTGAGAATTTCAGCAATTACTCAAAATAAATGCTTAGGTTTTAAAAGAAAAAAAATAGTTCATAGAGTTGCAGAGAAAGTTAAAGTAACTAATGAATGCAAAGTGCTTAGCCCAGCACTTGTCCTATAGTGAATGCTGAAATATAGTAGGTACGACTACTACTACCACTATTATTAGTGATTGTCTACAGACACCACTTGGCCAGGAGAAGTATACCAGGAGGAGCATACACATGAATTATTACTTTATTACTGACCATCTACCCTGGTGGCACTGGGATTTTGCAATAAATTTTATCCCATGTAAAATTTATCCCTCTCTTGTTGGGCAGGTGGGGGTAAACACTCAGAAACATTTAAGTGGTATCAAGAGACAGTGTGGCTCAGTGACTAGGATCAGTAGCACAGATGTTGGAGAAGCGGTGGGGAACTGGGAGAGGCTGAAGAAGAGCGAGTGGAAGGATGAGCAGCAGACTGCAGTGGAGAGGATCAGGGCAGGGGACAGCGCCCGGGTTGAATGGAGCAGGCACAGCAGGTGACCTGGAGTCCTCTCCACCCCGCTGTGCATGTGAAGGGTCTTTGCTCCCTCCTGGTATGAGGGCTGTGCATTAGTTAAGTCCACTAGCTAGCATGTGGCCTGCTCCCCACCTTGTTGGAGCTGGGCACTGGGTGTGCACAGACATATTTGTGTTCATGTGTATTGTAATTTTATTTTATGTGTTCATTTTTTTTTGTATTGCAATTTTAGAAACTCAGAAATAAAATGACTCCTTTTCCAGAGCCAAGTCTTACTTAAGCCTTTCAACTGTATTAAGACTGATGATCTCAGAAGCCAAGAGATTGTTAGAAGGCTCTCACTGCCCCTTTCCTTTTTCTCCAACCCTGCACCGAGCAACAGGCAGATAGGCTTGTCCTTTCTCTAGGCTTCTGGGAAAGGGCAGACTTTGCTTAGGGCCTGCTGTCTGGGACCTTGAAGGCAGACAGATTGTCTCACAGCTACACCCAGCAGGGTGAACAGGATCAGGCCACTGGGAGTGGTGGCGTTGGGGTTGGTGAGAACAAGGGCTGTTGTGATCCCTTTCATCACATTCCTTGGAGGCAGTGGCTATGGGGCTGTCTCAGCATCACACTGTAGCTCTCTTGCCTCACTGGGATGCTGAGAGAAGCTTAAAGGTCAAGCCAACCTTATTTGTAGATAAAGAGACTTAGGTGAGATCCCTTAATTGCATTTTCTTTTTCAGAAGCCTCTCTTCAGGGAAAAGGGCACATGGTGTGGGTTTTTTAATTGACTCAAGAGCGGTGGACAGTTATGGCCACCTTCAAATGCATGTGCTCCCTAAGAGAAAATGCAAACAAATCAATTTTTGGTGATACCAGAGGTTCTGAGGATTTTCCATATGGTTCTACCACTTCCAGGTGTTGGACTGGGCATGGGGCTCTGTGCTAGGCACTGGGGGTAGTGGAAGCCAGCCACTGTATCCTGAAAGCCCAGGCATAGTCTAGGAAGGACATTTCTGGCAAGTGACTCAACAGTGATCATAGTCATATGGCCTCCACTTGGGTATTTTTATCCTTAAATAATTATTATCATTGAATACAATAATGTTTATTCATTCCATATTTTCATCTAATGACTTTAGGGTTTACTGTGCACTGGGCATATGTTAGGCATGACTGTTGCCCTGTAATAGTGAACAGTGCAGGCTGGTGCCTGCCGCTCAGGGAGCTTACATTTTAGTAGGAGAGGTAGATAATAAAGGAATAGGTGGAAAAAGAAACATTATACTTAAAGGTTATTATAACTGTCACAAAAGAAATGAGGAAATAAGAACCACTGAGTTATAGGGAGAGGGGACACTATTTTCTACTTCTCTCCCCCGACTGCTTGCAACTCTCTTTCCTTACCCAGGTGGTCACCATGATTCGTTCGATGATGAGAAAACTGAGGCTGTCAGACGTGAGCTCATTCATCTTCTGGCTACTGAATCTATTTTCTTCTCCCTGGTAACAACAGAAGATGTATTCTTGTTTCCATCAGTTTCCATTATGTTCTGGGTCTCCTCTCCTCCCATTCTCTCGAGAATCTGTCTGTCTCTGTCTCGTCTGTCTCTGTCTCTGTCTGACTGCCTGCTTGCCTGTCTCTCTGCCTGTCAATCTCTCTCTTGGTACAGGAACACTGAGAACTGCAGATCTAAAACAACACAAACACTTTGCTATTGACCTCATTTCTGTGGCTAGGTCCTGCTATACTTCTCTGTCCCATTTCACACCCCATCGTCATGAACAGGCCTCACACACTGTCTCCAGATCCTTCTCTGGCACCCAATTCCACCACTCACCCTTCTCTTGATTAACTTGGAGATAGCTTTTGCACCCAGTAAGCTTATATCTCTCTGGTTATACCAGAGTCACATGGACATAAAGCTGTGAGAGAATCTGAGAAGACAAATGCTTAATATTCACATTTCTAGCCTAAATTGGGGTTTATTTAGAGGAGAATGGATTTTTTGGTACACAACCTTTATGCCTGAGCTATTACCTTTTTTTTGGTGGGGGGAGGTATAAAAACAAGTGTTATGGTTCGTGTCTGGATGCGGACCTCAAAGCCTCATGTCAGGGAGGCAGGCTTTTTAGAGGCGGCTGTATCTAGAATTTGTGATTGACTCATGGTCTAACACTGGGATTAAGGGTGTGAGTGCTGTGCCCATCCTAGGGTGGGGAGCCTGCATGCAGTGCTAGAGGCTTGACTCCCTTCCTCCTCTCCTGTTGCTTTTGCTGTCTTCTGTGGCCATGACTTACCTCTCCAGCACTCTGGGCCTTCGTATTTAAAGGATTCCTTTTCTTTGCTATGAAAAGTTCAAAACAAAAGGCAAACTTTCTACGACTTCTCTAAACCAGAGATAGGAGGATAAAGTGGACACTTTCTGATCACTCTTCGTGGACAAGGAAACCCTTCAAGATTCCCAGATCTTATAGGTCTTGGTTTCACCTTCCCATCTTGGCTGAGCACAAAGCAATACCCCTGGTCCCTGTAATGCTGTTAAGTTTCATTATCCAGCCTCTTGGGCCTGCACGGTGCCCTAGGAGCCTACTTGGAGTGTACCGCTTTGGCTCTGGATCTCCCGTGCTTTCAGCGCTTACGGGTTTCACTTTCTCTCTAGCTGGGCTGTGTGTGTAAATATTTCTCTCAGTTATCTTTTATCTGGCATTCCTATATGCAGAGACCAGAGGGAGGGCCAGATTAGCCCAGTCTGCCTTGTTGTCAGAGTTGGTCTCATCATTTCCATTTTACAGATCAGGAAACTGAGATCTTTTTCTACAGAACGGAAGCCATCTAAGCACTGAGTGATGAGTCTTTTTTTTTTTTTTCCGGTACCGGGGATCGAACTCAGGACTTTGCGCTTGCTAGGCAAGCGCTTCTGCCACTGAGCTATACCCCCAGCCCGAGTGATGAGTCTTAAACACAGATCTTTCCCATGCTACAGGGTGCGTGTTCTACTCAGTGTAGACTGAGGAGCTGGGCATTGTTGATATGAATGATGGTGTTAACAGGTTACAGGCCTATGTCCCAAATCATGCTGTGAATAGCACAGTGAGCAGCCCTACAACGATGGACAGTGGGTTTCTGGAAGAATAGTTTACCTTTCTTTAATATAACCCAAATGGCAGCTACTATTATTTATCAAACAAAAGAAAGGTTTGTACACGATCAAGTTGGTTTAGGCCAGTCAGCAACAGTCAACTGAGATGTGAATTGTTGTGTGAAGTTTAAGGAGGCATTGGAGAAAGAGATATATAACTTTGGGAGTTATCAGCTGTATGTATATTTAAAATTGTGGGAATGCATGCAGTCACTTAGGGAATGCTTGTGAAAGGGAAGGCAAGGGCCTAAGAACTGCTCCTGGGACTGTACGGTATGCACACACTGGGGTGTGAGGAGAAACTAGCAAATGAGACAAGAGGGACTGACTACTGAGGTAGGAAGGAACCCAAAAGAATGGTATTCTAGAAGTGAGAAAAGGGACGAAAAAGAGAGCAATGAACCTTATTACATGCTGCTGATTGAGTAAGATAAGGCTGAGGTGTGAGATTGGTTTTGGAAACATGGAGGTCATTAGTGATTTTCATTAGCCCAAATTTGGTAGAATGTTGGGCATCAGTTCAACTTGAATGGAATTGAAATGAGAAAGGTGAGAGGAAGCAGACAGCAAGTGTATAAAACTCCATCAAAGTTTTGTTTTGCGACGATCCTATAAGTGGAATGAGATGTGATACCAAGGGAGGATTATTTTTATAATTCAAGAATATTACAGTATGTTTGTAAAATGGTGGACATGATCCAATAAAGAGGGAAAAGTATAATGGTACTGGAGAGAATACGGAAAATTGCCAGAGTGATGTCCTTTCAAAGGGAGGGGTGGAAGCCGGTGCCTAAATGGAGAGATTGGCCTTAGAGTAGGGATACCGGATACCGTTGGAGTTATTGCTGGCAACCACTGGTTTGTGGCAAACTAGGATCAAAGAGGGGCTGTGAGTTGCTTTCTGCTCGCGACCCTCCAAAGACCACAAAAAGAAATGCTCCTATTCCCCACCAGACGCATCATCCATTATCCTCTAACTTGTGAATGACCCTTTGACTAGCAAGACATTAAGCTGATTACTTTTTTCTCTTTTGGCAAGCCAATAAGTTTATCCACACGGACAAAGGAGCGGATATCAGTCAGATACCAGGGATAGGCTTTAGCTTCTAGCAGCTGGATACATGCATGTCCTGGGGTGGGAGGTGTTCTGTGTTGCTGGCCTGTAGGACACCCATCTGGTTCTTGAAGTAAAATGAGGAGCTTAAATTTAATTCTTACACATGGCTCTTCTGATTTTCATTGTGCGTGACATCACATATTGAAAATGAATAGGCGGCAGGTTCATGCTGGGCCCTGGGGGTAAGTGACGAATGAGTACTGATGAATGAATGCTTTGTCTTTTCAGAACTCAGAGCACAGACAAGAGTCAAACACCTGCTCCGTGAAGCAGAGTGTGAGACGTTTCCAGTTGGGATGTGAGCAAAGGGCTATGGGAGCAGGAGTGGGGTGGGGGGGCTTGGGCTTCACTATGGAGGAATGACACCACTCTTGACTGAGAGAGTGTGACTGAGAAAGGGCAGGTTTGTGCGGGCTATGCGCCGAGAACGCTCAGACCAGCAGCTTCCAGACTAATTAAGTGAAAAATGATGTAATTGATTTGTTTGCTCCCAGCCAAATAGAACTTGCTCAGCACGGAAAACCAATGAGCTTAAAATTTCTCCGCTTTGAGCCTGCGAGATGACTTCAGCATCTTCTCCAGCGATGCATGCTGATGTTACAATGCTGTATGATTTAAATATTTAAAAATGCGTAGAGCACTTTTAGCTGGACAAATAGAATTGCACACACCCAAAGAGTGTTATGATGGCATTTGGGGTTGGGGGGAGCCAAGGTGGAGGTGGGATGTGGAAGAGGCAATAGGTTGGGTCGGTTTAGTAAATCAACCTGTGTCTTAGTTACTTTTTTTCGTTGCTGAAACAAAATACCCAACACCCAAAGTGAAGAGAGGAAAGGTTTATTTGGCTTACAGTTTGTGGCAGTTTCAGTCCATAATTGGCTGATTCTGAGCCAGAGTGGCACATGGCAGAGGCCAAAAGTTCATGGCAGCAGAACACAGCAAAAATAACAAGAGCAAAAAATGAAGAATGGTGGCAAGCAGCCTTTTTCTCTCTTACATACGCAAAACTGTCCACCCCAGCACTGGTGTAGCTTTCACACCCATAATCAATCAGACTCTAAAAGCCTGCCCCATGACTACATGAGGCTTTAAGAGGACAGCAGACACAAACTGTAACACCCCGGTTATACCCAGGGGGTTTAGCTGAAATGGTAAGACAAGGGGCCATGTGCTGGAAAAGGCAGTTGCAATTGTTCAGGCAAGGGCTATGGAGAGAGGAAGGAAAGACATTTCTGAGAAGTTAATGGTACCCATGGTTCTATTTCATTTTTGGCAAATCTACAGCACAAAAATTAGATGTCAACTCTTTTTATTATAAGGTTTAGATCTTTAACACAAGTAGTTTGCTGAATTTGAACAGCTTGTTACCAGCTCCTGCTTTTGAATTTATTTTCAACAATTGTTTTGAATGGTGACAATGTGCTAAATCCCATGTGTGCTCAGTTTGGGGGTTATAAAGAGGAAAACTACAGAGACTTACGTCAGAGGGGCCTCAGTCTCACCTGGCCCATTGGGGACAGACATAGGAACCACAGTGCCACTTGTGCAGCAGAAATGTGCCCATGATCTGAGCAATATGCTAAGGAAACAAAGCGGACAACCCCAGTCTCACATTTCCAGTGGATAAGGGACAGACTTGATAATCTTGAAGGATGAGTATCAGCTTTCTAAATGATGGGTCAGGGGCAAGAAGAAAATATACGTGTAGTATGTCAACTCACTGTGTTTCTCAGAATAGCCTCGAGCTTGCAGCAGTCCTCCTGCCTCAGCTTGCCAAGTGCTGGGATTATAGGTATGCACCACCATGCCTGGTTTAGGAAGGGAATTGTACTCAGAGGGAAAAGTATGTGCAGGGCACAGAGATGTGGTTACATGTAATGTTCCCAGAGCATGTGATGCAATGGTAACGAGTGTAGACTCAGGATTATCTTGTGTTCAGAGTTTTGATTTTCCATTCTATGACCATGGGCCAGTTACTTAGCTTCCTCTACCTCAGTGTCCTCATCTGTTAAATGTAATTATTGATAATACTTGTATGTTTGCTATGAAAATTAATGATAATGCCTATAAACTACTTAAAACTGTATCTGGCCCATTGGTACTGTTAATAATTTGGTAGTTATCATAATATTTGGGAGTTTAAGAAATACTTGGGAGTTTAAGAAAAAAGAGGCATGGGGTGAATGGACAGTATAGCTATTTTTCCTTACTGCTTTTCCTTTAAAGTATTCACGGGTGTCAACTAATACAGGAGAGAGGGCTTCTGAGTCCAGGCAGTGCTTTAGTAAAGTTATAGGCATTAAATTAACTCTGACTTGGGAGGAGAGATTTGAACTCCATAACAAATGGTGAGACTTGGGCTTTAATCCTGTCATTTTCAGCCCTCCTTTGGACTGAATTGATTAATTACACATAAACTGGCACATATCAACAGCTGGATTCAAATAACATATTTCTCTGTGGAACCATTCCTCACTCTCACTGATTTTTAAGACCAAGGCTTGTCTCATAAATTGGAGAAACAATAAAACATAAGATCCCGGTGGAGAACAGAGCACTGAGCTCATCAGGCCTTCCTTTCAGTCTCTTCTACCCCAGGTTATCCATAATGACCTTGTTCTGGGGAAATCTTGGTCCAGTTGAGACTCCAAGGCATCTAGTAATGGGAAACACTGGAATGAGCTGTTATTCACCCATTTGACATGTACATTAGTCTCCTTTTGATCATCCTATTAGTCATGCTTATGAACCTGTAGTTTCTGCATTGGGGTAGGAGAAGGAGAAGGTGACCATTTGGGGATTTCTCTGTCTCTTTCTCCCTCCCCACTCCTGCTTTCTATTCTAGACCTATGAGCACTGATTAAGTCTCACTAATGCTGCCTAGCTGGTGGAGGGTGTTCACCATGCTCATGAACACAACAGTGAACCAAAGACTTATAAAATGTGCTAAACTCCCACCTGTGCTATGTCCCAACTAGGCACTATGAGGAATATAGTAGCTACTAATTTATTGAATATTTGGGTGTGTGTGTGCAAGAACACATGTATACATGCTGTGAGAATACAATATTTTCATTCAATCTTCACAAGTCTATGCAGTAGAAACTGCTATGCCAAATTTTTTGATAAGGAAACTGATGTCCACAGACTTTAAATAATGTATATGAGGTCATTCAGTTAGGCAGAGGAGGTGTTAGAATTTGTACACAAATCTTTCTGACTCTCAAAGACTCCTCCCCTACCCATTCAGATAGTATCTCCCTGGTGCTACAGGAATGTGAGACTTGGTCGTTGCCCACAAATGAGACATTGTGTTACTTTTTATGATATCCACAGGTATCATAATATCCATAGGTTAAAATCAGCCCGCACATTGATCTTGGGAACATTGATCTTGTTGTAGTCTTTGGGATGATTAGAAAATAAATTTCTGTTGTTAAAGTCAATCCATCTATGAATTTTAGTTATGACAGCCAGAGTTAATTGCTACAACATGCAAGGCCCTGAGCACAGTATTAAACATCCAGTAAGTGGTTGTGCAGGGATTATAGCTTAGTTATCACAGGAGAGCTTGTGAGTTGCTTATCCTAATCCCAAGCATGGCTCATTAGGTGGGCACTGACTCTGCTCCCCACAAGGGCCCACAGTAACACATGATAATGTACTAATCTACGCATGCTTGTCCTTAAACGGAGATAAAATTTAAATTATACAGAAACACGAGAACTGAAAGGTGTGTCTTCTCAGCCAGGGGAAAACTGTGCATCCTTCTGTGCATTCTGTTGCATTCTGGTGTAATGTTCACCCTTAGAATGCCATATTGCTTTCTGCTTATTTCATCCGATGTGTTTTAAGATGTGGGTTGGAAACATTCTCAGAAAGTCAGGCACTGATCAGATATCCCTTCTTTGAACAGATGCCCATCTCTTCCTGTGGAGATGTGTTCAAAAGACAGGGAACCTGTTTTCCAATTTATCCATCAAAGAGGGCCGCTAGAGCTTCCTGCAAGAAGCACTGACACCAGACTGTGGAACCTCAGAAAGAAAACTAGGTCTTGAGGCAAGCCCATATTGCTAGCTTTTTCCTCTCAGTATAACAAGAAGGGAATAGGATTCCTAGATCTATATGGGATTCTTATTGTGTGGATGGTGTCAGGGGATGGGACGTGGCTTAGAGACATGTGCAGTACAATAAAACAAGGACGGACAGGCCTGCTGCTCAGGACAGATGATAGAGAGAGACAGATGGACTCGTGGGAGCATTTGCATAGACTGCTATAGATTTCCTCCTGATTTAATTGTCACCAAATGACAGGAGGTAGAAAGTAGGTAGTTATGCATGTTACAGATGATGAAAGTCTTTGGAGAGGTAAAGGAATTTGCAAGGGTTGTTCTTGTGGATATTTGACCCAGTACTTATCCCCTGCACATTGAGAACAAATGAGAGAGCTTAGGGGATGGGGAAGAATATATTTAACAAGAAAAGTGCTCATCTGACTAAGGTGGTTTTAAACAAGAATCAAGACCATTGAGAAAAATGCCAGGCTATCATGTGTTAATTGTAGAGAACAAGGAGCTTGACATTGAATAGAGACATGGAAGTTCTAGTTCTTCTAAGAAGGAAGAAAAAGAGCCTTGTGACAAAACAATACGTATGGCTCTAGACATACATCTCGCAATGTTCAGGCTATGGAGGATAAATACAGAAATATCAGCACTTAAATATGAAGTAATATGGTGGGAAGATCTCTGAGAAGGTTTGGGCACACAGGCACTGGATGGGGAGGCAGGAGTGTAGGGGTGGAGGCCTCCTACCGAGGGAGCTAAGTAGCCATACAGATGAGGCCTAGAGGGTTGCATTTTGCTTAAGTGTCTTCTCATTTTATATATGTTTTTAAGTTTAATACCTGGGATGATACCTGTAAATTGCTTATGGCAGGTAGCTTTATTGCTAATATC
The DNA here is from genome assembly GCA_004027595.1 of Dinomys branickii. Classification (NCBI taxonomy): domain Eukaryota; kingdom Metazoa; phylum Chordata; class Mammalia; order Rodentia; family Dinomyidae; genus Dinomys; species Dinomys branickii. The sequence continues at coordinate 17,081 of PVLD010022658.1, forward strand.
TAGAACCCTTAGGAAAGGACTACTTACTTCCCGGAGATGTCTTCTAGGTTTAGCTGGATTTTGGGTTTTGAGTCTGTTGCAAGATCCTATTCTTCAACTTACTGGAGGATGAGAAGTTGCCGCCAATTTGGCCTAAGCCCTGGTTCTTTGGCACTGGCCTATAGTATTGCTTATGAGCCTTAGGCAATCTCAGTCTTGGTGTACCAGGAAGAACAGCAGATTAGAACAATTATGTCACCTTGGCTAAAGTAGGACAATCAGCAGTAACAAAACCATGAAACAGAGCCTAGAAAATGACAAACTGAGGTAACTATTAATTTGCCACCTTCAACTATATAAACTATATTTGTGGTTACATAACAAAATCTAAAATGAACCAGAAAATTGTGTACAGTGAATATGCCCTCAATATGACAATTTTACACTCTGGGAGATAATTTAAAAAGGGACTGGGTGAAAAAATAAGAGAAATAGAAGAAGAGGAAGAGATTAGAAGCAAATCTGGAGGACAAAGAATGTTCACACAAACTTTGGGAAACTGATGAAGAAGACAAGAGAGAGACAGAGAAGGAAGAAACAAAAGCAAGAACAGAACAGCAACAACAATAAAACTGGAAACAATGTTCACATTCATATAAAAACAGAATAAACAATCAGAAACAAAACAAAAACAAGAAAAGAAAAAAAAAGTTGTTTTAGAGTGGGTCTCTGCTGTCCCTGGTGGAAAGGGAAGATGGAGCCCAGATTCATACTGCTTAATCCCAGCAAGCCAGCCATAGATATATGGCAGGATACTGGATAATCCCTGCAAGCCTTCACCTTTAGTTCCATTGAAGTTTGAGTTGGTTTTTTGGCTGTGAGGCTGGAATGCCATTTGTTCAGCCTGCAATGCTCTATGTGACTCCTGCTGGTTTGAATTCAGTTGCACCTCACCCTGACACTGAGATCTGCTAGAGGGAGCCAGCCTGTACTTGCTTCGAGTTCTGAGCTCAGTTGACCCCTCTCCAAGATAGCCATCAACTAGTCACCCTCTTCTGGGGGGCATCCAAACCTGAATAACTCACCAGCCACTGCAGTCTGCTGCATCCACTGTTCTGTTTTCCCAGATGCATTTCTCCATGAACACCTCTGGGGTCGTTAGTAGTCACCAGGCACCTGCCTGTTCAACCTGCCCCTCTCATGCAGTGCTCAAGGAGAAAGTGCCGTGTGCTACCTTCTTCTCCTGCATTGAGGTCTCTCTCTTTGCTCTCCTCTTGGCCTTCAATTCTTGTTTCAGATTCTTGCTAGGTCCTGGGGACTCACTCCTGTCCTTCTCTTCCTCATGGGACTATATTCTAGTGTCTGAAGGTACTACTTTTTTAAAGGAGTGAGCAGGAGCTGAGGGAATTGACCCCCACCTCCAGATGTCTTCCTTCAATACTGCACCCGCTGCTCTTCACTGTTACTTCTGCTTTCTTGTCTGCCTCTTTCATTGGTAAATTCCTTCACTTCCTTTCTGGCATATTGAGATTTCTTCACATGTACAGAATAAGATCACTTTTCAGGGATTTATTTATTTATTTATTTATTTATTCATTCATTCATTCATTCATTCATAATATTTATTTTGATCTGATTTATTTTCCATCATTGGTAAGTCCTGGTTGCTCCCACTGAGTCAATGGTACCCATCTCTTTTGGAAGATGACAAACAGCTTAGACAAAGGAGTCACTGTTCAGCTTTGCTTTAAAGTAGAATTTTGATTTAAAGTAGACGTTCAGTCGATAGGAAAGATAGCAGTCTGAAAACTGATTTGCAAGACAGCCTGACAAAACGTACTGGCATTCAGAGGAAAAGAATTTGACCTGTTCTTTTTTTTTTTTTTTTTTTTTTTTTTTTTTTTTTTTTTTTTTTTTTTTTTTTGTCTTTTTGAGACAGGGTCTTGCTCTGCAGTTCAGGCTGGCCTTGAGCTCACTTTGTGGCCCAGGCCATTCTCCAACTCACAATGACCCTTCTGCCTCAGCCTCCTGCATGCTGGGATTACAGGCGTGTGCCACCATCTTATTTTTTGCAAGTTGAGTACTTGGGACTAGAATTTTTTTTCCTGCACTCATAGTGTCAGAGGTTCTGGACTGGACAGGTTATCTTGGTGGATTGAATGGAACGCTTTGTTCAGAGCAAGGTAGAATTTTATGTTCACTTGCGTTTCAGCTGATGAGTGAAAAAGAGAAGAAAACAAAACCTTTGCTTCAAGGTCATACCCAGCCAAGTGTGGGAATGTCATGGACCAGTCCAGGTTGGAATTCTGGTCTGTGGTATGACCTTGAGCAACCTGCCTAACCTTGGTCAATCTTTGTGTCCTCAGGTATAAAGTGGTGATGAAAGCTGCAGCCGTGGGCACCGATGGATCCAGCCCTACTCCTCCAGTTAGGGAGCCACTTAGCTCTGCGCCGATCCCCTTCTGTCCTCTTCAAGTGGCCTCATGTGGAGACTGCCTGGGCCACTCACCCTCTCTCCGTCTTGACTAGCCTAACGTCACTTGGTGACTTTACCTTAACCGGCCACATTGGTTGTGGCTGACACCCTCATAGGATACCATGTCTGCAGGCCCAGAGCCAATCCAGCCCCTGGATCACTGTGAGCCAGGCTTTCTGACTGCTTTGGCCTTGGCCTTTGTGGGAGGGGACTGCATGACTCACAGGAGTATTTGGAAGTGTAAATAGGATTCAAGAAAGTGCTCTGCACTGTAATTGGCACACAACAGGCTCTGGAGAGAGTTGTTTGTTTTTTTTTACAGCACATTCACAGCAAAGAGAAAAAAATGGCTCTTCTTATTTAAAATTCAACATTTCAAGAAAATAAGAGTGGAGTTGGTGCAGGAAAAGGACCAGAGAAGCAGGATGCTTTCCTCTTTATCTTAGTGAACTTTATCTCATAATAGCTACTTGGCCCACTCTCCGCTTAGTCACCTAATCCACAGTCACCTCGGTTAGTCACTGCTCCTGGCTAATTCTCACCACAATTATGACTCCTTTTGTTTATTTTTAAATCCAAACCTACTGCCATTGGAAAATTCAAGTTGGAACCTAGCAAAATAGAGAGAGTAGCGCCTGCGAGAGAGAGAGGAATTCTTAGCGTCAAATGGACCCATCAGAAGAGAATTTTGAAAGCAAAGATGATGCTCTATTGAGTAGGGGATGAATTAGAAGTCAAAGAAGATGGGCTAAGATTCGGTCCTAAAGAGTCTAGCAGGGCAAGCCCCTTAGTTTGATTTAGGCAATGGAGGATCAATGCAAGGGCCTTGGGTCATCTTGTTTGGGTTGGTGGAGACTTCAGGATAGGCTTACATAGTAGGTCTGCAGAACTGATGCTGAAAGATGTGCTAGTGTCTCCAAGAAATACAAAGGACCATGCTAATGCTGATTCCTCCCAGGTGTGGCTGGTTGTGTGAGTGTGAGACCTGTGTAGGTGTCCAGGGGCCTTTTTTCAGGAAGAACGATGTACTCTGTTGTTACCATGTTGAGACTTTCAGTAATTTTATCCTGACTTGTGTTTCATAAGAGAGCCTGATTGCACAGTGGCACATGCAGGGGGATGTGCCAGAAGGCACACATGTGAGGGTAGGTAGGCCCAGGTAGGCTGCTCAATGTGGCGGGCAGTGTGCATGCTGAGCCCTGGGCTTAGGCAGTCCAAACACCTGCTTGCAGAGCCCATTCTGCAGGGCTGGGTGAACCAGGACCTAGGAGCAGATTGGTGATGGTGGTGGGGGCAGGAACACCACAAGCAGCAGTGACAGTGCATGGTCACGGGACAAGGAGGAGCTCAGCAGGAGCAGCAGTGGATCTGTGCTGGAGACTGGTTTGCTATATATCCCAGGAGTCTGTCTCTGTGCCACCCGCACAGGTAGGAACTCTCAGCCTGAGCTTAAAACAGGAATCCTAGTGACAGAGTAAGACTTGGTCAGCAAATTATTGCATGATAAAAGTATGCACATTGATACTACAAGACAGCAAGAAAGTTATTACAATTCTTCAAAGCATTTAGAATATCCGGTGTGAAAATGACTGCCACATTACAAAACAAGGCCCCCAGGTTTAGAGGTGGAAGTTAGAGTATCACATTCAATAGAAAAGAACCCTATTTTCATATGATGCTCTGGATAAACCAATTATTAGTGAGGAAGAAAATTTAAAATTAATTTTTCCTTGTAATAGAAGATGCAGCCATAAAATACCTACACAGATGCTTTGAATGAAGCCTTGTGTATCAATAACAACACTGCTTTTGGTTTCTTTGTACATCTTCCATGAATTACAGGAAATTTCATGGGAAACATTAAAATGCCACTGTAAAAATTTACGCTAAAATTAAATCTAGGTTTATACAGAAGTAAATTATATGAATAGTTAAATGTTTTTAGAAAAATTGCTTTTCAAGAATCGTCTGCTCTATTTACATTTTGAAATAATTTATCAGTAAGTTATCCCAATGTTGTCAAAACCTATAAAAGACTTAACAGTTTCAGAAACAGTAGCATCAGCAGAAAAATCTTTCTACAAATTAAAAATTACCAAAAACTATTTGTGATTTTGCATTTTGCCAAGAGCGAGCTGTTGCTTTCAATTGTATTAACTGAAAATGAAGTTATTTAAATTTATGAAAAAATATCCAACTTCAATAGCTGTTGGGGAAATAAACGCAAATCAAAACCACAAAGGGATAGCATCTCACTCCTGTTAGAAAGGCTATTACCAAAAAGATAAAAAATAATAAGCCATAGCAAGGATGTGGTGAACAAGGAACTCTTATGTACCATCAGTGGGAATGTCACTCAGTACAGTGATTATGGAGTATCATATAAGGTTCCTCAGGAAAAACCCCTAACAATAAATCTCTTATATGATTCAGTGATCCCCATTCTGGGTATATATCCAAAGGAAATGAAATCACCATTTCAAAGACTTTCCTGCATGTCCATGTGTATTTTTTTATAAATTCATAATAGCTAAAATACAGAAATTAACCTAGATGCCCATGAATGGGGGAATGAATAAATCAAATGTGGTATATATACACTGGAGTATTAGTTAGCCATGTAAAGAAAGATATCTTATCATATGTAGCAAAATGAATAGAGTTACAGGACATTATGTTAGCTGAAATGTCACACACAGAAAAACAAATCCTGCATGTTCTTATGCTGAAATATGTTGATATGAATGTAGGATAATGATTACTAGAGGCTGGGAAGTGGAAAGGGGAAGAAAAATAGAGAGAAGTTGGACAACATGTGCCAAAACACAATTAGATAGAAGTTGTAGCATTCTACAACATTGTGGGGTGATCACAGTTCACAATAACATATATTTTATGAATAATTACAAGACAAGAACTTAAAGTCTCCAGACACGGAGTAATGATAAGATGATGGAAGTGTTAATTACCCTAATTTTGTTATTATACATTGTATATATTTATATCACATTGTACCCCATAAATGTGTAATTATGGATTAATTAAGAATTTTAAATGTTTAAGGAGATGGAAATGCTAACTACTTTGATTTGATCATTACACACTGTACATGGGTATCAAATTATCATGTTGTACATCACAAAGGTCCACTGACTTGGTTCCGTGCAGTTTTGGTTTTGCCTCAGAGCACTTATTCTGGGATGTGAACAGCTCTTTTAGAATCTGGGTACAATGTCAGAGAAACTTTGGGAAATGTTAAACAAAAGCAGATAGGTTTGTTTATTTTTAGCCACAGTTAAAAAATAAGCATTGTTTACATTCTCGTGTTTCCTAGATGGATGTCTGCCTATCAAAATTCTCTTCTAACACATCCTAAGACCACTCTTCCAGGCTAGGTGTGGGGACACAGTTCTATAATCCTATCACTTGGAGGATTGCTGCAAATTTAAGGCCAGCCTGAATTGCATAGTGAAACCTTGTCTCAAAAAGGTTAAAAAAAAAAAAGACAACTGTTCCAACAAGATCTACCAACCCACACAAGAGCAACTGAAAATCCTTGACACCTTCAGCCAACAAACTTAACCAGGTTATATCACCTCTAGAAAACTTACTTTGGAAACCAACACTGAAGAGTAAAAAATCCAGATTTGATTTTGAGATCAAAGAGCTAGACTCCCACTCTAGAAAAGATTGGGAACTTAAGGAGGTTTCAGAGTGAAGCCAAGGCCTCTGAAGAGATAACCTTCACAAACGACCTCAAAGCAGAGAAGGCAAACATTGTCTCACCACTTATACCTGCTCTTGGGTGCACACTCTCTAAGACATTTGTAGACAGCCCTTACCCTTACCCTGGCACTGATTCCAGAGAACAACTTGTTAAAGAGGGACATCAGAGTCAACAGTCCAAGTTTCAAAATCAATGATCTAGTTATGCTATATGCCCTAAAAGAGAACCTGATAAGCCCTTAGAACAAAATGAGGGATAAGATCTCTGAAGCTAGATTTCTAGGTATAGAAGGCACCAACTTCATAAACCAGTCTATTTCTCTGAGGCTAGAACATGGTGCACACAGGCACAAAGCTTGTGTATTTGATATCACTGACCTGGTCGAGAAATTTCTCTTTCTGGGAATTTATCTTTCTGCTGAAACTGCAGCCTAAGCTTTTTGGAGATACAAACAGGACTTCAGGAGGCAGGGACAGGTCCAAAAGGCACCACCAGCCCTATGGCTCCAGCCTGCTTAAAACTTAAGGAAACCATGAGACAATGAAAATAAACTTAGTAATAATCATTTTTGACTCATCATAGTAATGACCAATTCAGATAAAAATCATCAGGTGATGTTAAAAGTTTGAAGAGCAAGACTATATATATATATATATATATATATATATATTCTTGAAGAATCTCCTCCCACCTATGTACTGCTTTTTAAATTGACAAATAGATATTGTACATATTTATGGGATACCATGTAATATTTCAATACATATGTGCATTGTGTAATGTTCCAATCACGGTAAGCACATTATCTCCTCAGACATTTATCACCCTTTTGTTATAAAAACCTTCAGTATCCTTTCTGCTAGCTCTTTTGAAATGCACAATGCATTATCACTATCTATATCCATCCTGCAATGCAATAGAATATCAAAATTTCTTTTATCTAACTGTAACTTTTGACCAATGTTGCCTGCTCGTCTTCTAGCTTCTGGTAACCACCATTCCTTAAACAAATTATTTATCAGCACATGTTTGAGATACATAGTGACTACTTTTATTGTGGGTAGTTCGTACATGTACATGACACATCTGAATTCTTTTTATGTTTCCTTATTCTCCCCCTTTTCATCTCTTAGTTCCCTCCCATTTGCAGTAGACCTCCCCTGTTTCCTTTAATTTATATTTTATTTTATCCTTACTTTATTTATACTTTGGATTTCTCATGTGAAAGAAACCATGCAGTACATAAGCTTGTGGGTCTGGTTTATCTCACTTAAAGTTGTTTTCCAGGTGCACCCATTTTCCTACAAAAGATTCAGTTTTATCTCTTTTATAGCAGAGTGCTACTCTTTGTGTATAAATGCTACATTTCATTATCCATTTATCTGTTGATGAACATATGGGCTGCATCCAAGGTCTGGTTATTATAAATTGGGCGGTTATAAACATTGCTATGCATATATTACTGTACTAGGTTGCCTTTAACTCCTTCCTGTCTAGTAGGGGAATAGCTGGGTTGGATGGAATTTCTAATTTTAGTTTTCTGAGGAATCTCCATACTGATCTCCATCATGGTTTTCCTTGATAACCACTGTTTTACTCTGAACGTCTAGCAATCAATTGTTTTAGAAGCCATACATAAGTGTGGTCGTGTGGTATTTGTCTTTCTCTGCCTAGCTCATTTTATAATAAAATGATCTCTAGTTCCATCCATGTTATGTTGCAAATGACAGGCTTTCACCCTTTTTATGGCTGAATGGGATTATGTTTATATATCACATGTTCTTTGGCCATCTGTTAACGACATGTAGGTTGATTTAGTTTTTTGGTTATTGTGAATAGTGCCACGATGAACACGGGAGTGCAGATGCTGCAGGATGTTGGAGTAGGCAAGTTTTAAAAATAGGACGCCCCAGCACAAGAAGTGAAGTCAGAAACAGGCACATGGGAGTGCATCAAGCCAAAAGCTTCTGCCCAGCAAAAGAAACAAGAAAGGGAAGAGAAAACCTACGAAATAGGAGAAAATATTTACAAACTATACATTTCATGCATGTTTATTACAAAAGAAAAAACTTGCTTTGAATTTTATTGTGGAGAGAAGAGAATGGCCCAACTGCACCTTTGCCAAGTCTGACGTTAACTACACCAGGTGCTTCACAGGACTGGAATCAAGTGATAATTGTCTTTGTGTCTGGCTTGTTTCTCTTAGCACACTGTGTTCAAGGCTCATCTGTATGGCAGCCTGGGGCCAAGTGCTCTGCCTTTCCAAGGCCGAGTACTGCTCCTGTGTGTGGGTGTACTGTACACACTCACGCACCATATGATGGGTCAGTGAAAAGCTTCATAAAATATAGTATAAATCACATAGTCTGGAAATGGACTATGATATGCCATCTAGGTTTGTGCAAGGATACTATAATGTCTGAATAATGACAAATCACCTAATGATGCATGTTGCAGAATATAGCCTCACTATAGATTGATGCATTTCTGTATATATGTTGCATGTATTACACAATGGGAAATTACCTTTTGCTATTTTGAATAATGTTGCTATGATTATTGGTGTACAGATACCTGTTTAGCTCTGCTTTCAGTTCTTTTAGATATTTTTCAAAAAGTGAAATTCCAGGACCACATGTTAAGCAATTACTTTTCACTTTACCAGAGGCCCTTTTGTTTTCTTTTACTTTATTTCCTTTGTCTATCATTTTATTGGGGTATATGGAAGTGTAATACATTATACACGTTCAAAATATGTAATTTTGCATTTTGATGTATGTATGTAGTCATGAAATCATCATTACAGTAAAGACATGGAATATATCCATTAAAAACCCATTCTGAAGTGCACTGTGACTCTCCAAGAGAAGCATATACTATGCAGTATTTTCTCGGGTTGAAGGTCATGGGATTTTTATTTGGCAGCTGCTGCTCTTCAGATCTAGCCTGGAACTGCTCACCTGCTACCCTCTTTTCTATTTCTTCCCTGTGGGTCTCCAGCAAATGATTGAAAGCTGATACCCAAGTGCTTCAAGACCAGACATTCAAGCTGGAGTGCAAGAACATATTTGGATGATGTCCTGGTTACTTTTCTCTTATTGCTGAGGCAAAATACCTGATGCCCAAATGAAGGAAGGAAAGGTTTATTTAGCTCACAGTTTGAGGAGGTTTTAGTCCATACTTGGCTGGCTGCAAGGCAGAATGGTAGGTGGCTCATTGTGGTGGAAAAACAGCAAAAGCAACAAGAACAAAAAGGGAGGAGCAGAGAAGAAGCCTCTTTTTTTTCCCTTATATCATATTCAGGCTCCCTGCCCAGCACAAGTATAGCACTCACACCCATAATCCCAGCATTGGACCATGAATCAATCACGAACACTAGAAGCCCGCACTATGACTGCATGAGGTTTGGCAGGGACGTCCAGAGAAAAACCGTAACAGACGACGGAGTCAGGGAGTACAGTGGGAAGCATGAACATGGATCCAGGAGCTGGGTTCCCTGTCTTCTCCTTCCTTGCAGCGTGATACGATAAATAACCCAACCCCTCTGAGTCAGTTTGCCTAGCTTGAACATGGCACTAATAAAATCTGCATTATTATTCAAGGGTTTATTGGAGATTTATATAAGAAAATGTGTGGCATAACTGAGTATATAGTGAGAGATGGCTCTCAAATTTCTGCTGCTAGCCTATTTTAACTTATAATTGGCTTGGAAATATGTCCAAGGTAGATGAATCATTAATTCAGGTGAAATTCTTCAAGAAAACCAACTTGGAAAATAGGTATAAATTATGCTATTCTGTATGAGGTTGGAGTTGGAAGCTAGGTACAGGAACATTTTCTTTTAAAGAGAATTAAAAAACAATAAAAATGGTACAGAATTTCAAAACAAGATGACAGGAAATTAACAATGGTTGTTATACTGCATATTGTTATCTTCAAAGTAGTTGTTCAGATTACCAGACATAGGCAAGCAAAAGTGATCAAACAACTAGGCATTAACTGTTCCTTTCAATAAACCAATAGAAATTAGTAGTAGAATTTTCTTAGCTATCTTGTGTAAACATGGTATTGTCTCCCTAGTGTAAGAAACTGAAAGAGTAAATACAATCAGAAAGGTTCAGTAGATATTGTGAAAGGGAAAGAAACTGCTCATCAGGAACATTTTCTCTGAGCTCAACTTTAAATTTTTAACTTTATTGTTGAAACACTTAACATGACATTGACCCTCTTAAAAGATTTTTAGAATGCACAATAGATTTTTAGCTGTGGCCCCAATCTTTCTTGGCAGATTTCTAGAGCTTAATTCATTGAACAAAGAGGAAACTTCTGGGTTCGACTTCTAAGTCTAATTTCCTACTTCACAGTTCCAGCTTGAGAGCTAATAGGCATCTCAAAAAGAAGCTCTGGAATTCTTGTCCCCAAAGCTTATTTCCCTCCAATCTTTCCAGTTTCATAAAATGGCCCTGCTCTGTACCTCTCTTTCCATCGCTCTGCACACACATGCAGCAAACCTTGTCAGCTTAACCCCAAATTCATTCATGTCCTGGCAGCTCCTCAGCTGCCCCTTACTTCAATCCATAGTTACAGCTGACCTGGTGTAGCAGGTGATGCCAATGCCTACTCACATTCCTCTGACCTTCCCCTATTGTTCCTGTCAACTTCCCACTGCTAGTCCCCAAATCTCTCCAGTCTTAGAAGGCCAATCTGCTGAAGAATGAGTCCCTGCTGCCTCCTAACAGCAACCTAAACCAGTGACAGTTGAGAGTTATATCCTGGCTTCCCTGCTTTTCTGAGGTGTTTGAATGCAGTGTTTTTCTGAGTTACTCTGCAGGATTAATCTCCACAGTAGTTGGGTTAATAACACTCCCTTTGTCTGTTTCGCTTCTCCATGCTTCAGCCAAGGTGTTCCCTGCCTCTCCTAAATAAACTAACTGCACTTGAATCCTTGTCTCAGTTTGCTTCTGGGGGAATCCAGACTAAGACTCTGGTTACTGAAATAGCCTTTTATTGCCCTACAAATCTTACTCTGCACATTAGCCAGACTGAGATTCTAAAAATGTAAACTAGAGCATGTCTCCCCTGCTTATAAGCTTCTCTTCATGTCCCATTCCATTAAAGTTAATACCCCAATTCCCGATATAGCTCAGCACAGTGCAGACTCTGGCCTCATCTCATACCGTTCTTTCTCTCTTTCACTTAACTGTGACATGCTAAATTATTGTCTGTGTCTTGAATTTTCCAACTTGCTCCTAAAACCATCTGTACTTATTCTTTCTGCCTGGAACAGTCTGGCTCCAGAACTTTAGAGGCTGAACCCTCTCTTGCAATTCTGATCACCAGTCAAGTATTACCTCCTTTAAGAAGTCACTCAAAAGGAGCTTACACTTCTTTACAACTCTCGGAATTACCTTGGCCTTTATGTTTTTATTTATTGTTTGCCTTTTTTCCTATTGGACTCCTGGTATTAGAATAGGAAACTTAGCCAGGTGGGCACATGCTTGTAACCTCAGCACTCCTGAGGCTGAGACAGGAGAACTGTTGCAAGTTTGAGACCAGCCTGGGTTACAAAGTGGGTTCAAGGCCAGCTTGAACTGCATAGCAAGACCCTGTCTCAAAAAGACAAAAAAAAAAAAAAA
>PVLD010022659.1:0-28893 GCA_004027595.1 Dinomys branickii
AATCACAAGGTGGGCACCAGACGGGAGAAAGCTGTGGTCAGCCTATAAGAACTGTTCAGATAAAATTGATTAAATTGGGATCAAATAGAGAAGCAAGTCACAAAGAAAGTGCACATGAATACAGAACAGGGCTTTTCCTGAAAGGGGTTGGGTCAGTGACTCTTCTACCTATTTAGAATATCAATCCCTGATGTTCACACCTAGGGAGGTCTGTGGGTGCATTTGTTTAGTCTTTTGTCTTGAGGTCTGGCCCACAGTAAATAGGTCTGCATTTGCAAGGTATCTTATCTTCCATATTGGCTCCTTTCAGGGCCTGGCCCTGTCCGACTGCCTATAATATTGCATAATTGGATGCATCTTGAAAACAATGTTAAATGAAATAAATCAGACACACAAGATTAAATGCCATATAGTTGCTCTTATCCGAGTAATACAAAATAAAAATAAAGAGCAAAGTACAAGAATGACAAAATGATACAGGGAAACTTTTGCAAATTTGAAGGGAACTAAGAGATGGAGAAAGGGGAGGGGGAAGGGAAAGGGAAGATTTGAAAAGATTTAAGATGCATCACGTACATGTACCAACTACTCAAAATGAATATAATCATGATATGTTGCAAAAAAACTAAAAAATAATGTAAAGATGAAAATGGGGAGAGATGAAGGGAGGAGCATGAGAAAGCGAATAAAAACAATCAAGATATGTTGAGTATAAACATCGTGTACTGCAAACACGTACTAATAAAATTTAGGAAAAAAAGATAATTGAAAGACAAAAGACACCTGAAGTACTGTTGTAGGGTTGATTACATTAGATTAGGGATGGTTTCTCAAAACTGGATAAGAATGACTACAAACTTCTGAGAGGTCAACAAGGGTCACAAGTGGGCATAGCTTATTGAATGGTTTGCCCTCTTACATTTCTTACCTTATGAATTTTCACACACACAGTTTCCCACAAAGAGAATGTTCACCTAGTTGCCTAAACTATCCAGCATCTCCAACACATGGTTAAAGACGTGACTATCTCCACTGAAGAATTCATAAACTTCTAAGGTGATGTGTTCCACATTCAGTCATAGAGGTTCATCCTCATATTCATGTGAATTCTATCCCCCAGTAAGCTCAACCAATTATTTCTGATTAGTTCCTTTGCAACATTAGTATAAATTTGAATTTGAATTCATAAAAGCTCTTCACTCTTTTGAAAACAGGTACCATATTAAGCAGACTCATCTTTTCCAGGACCAGTCTTTGTTCTTGTTCCTACATTTCCCCACAGGGCACACCACCCTGGAAGCATTTCTCTACCTTCGCTGTGCCCTCACTGTGTCCCATTGCCATCTTGTGACCCTGTCCTTCCTCCTATCCAACGACACACTGACAACAATCCATAAACTGGAATAAGAATGAGATTCTTTTAAAATGTGAATAAAAAGATTCTGATACTCAGCTCCACTTTAGTAAGGATTTAAATTGAATAGATTCTCACAGGATTGAGGCGGGTGTGGCCTGGTTGAAAAATGCCATGAGTAAAAGAATCTGGCAGGAGAAAGGTAAAACACATACAGAATAACATCCCTGAGAGGCTGAGATTAATCTGACTTCCTAATTTGATCACTGGAGTTCCTGAACTTGGTCACTCTGCTTACATTATCATATCAACAGCACCATTTTGCTAACATTTATTGAGTACACACTATATACCGGGTACCATTATACATCCTTAAAGTCCATTAGCTCACTGAATCCTCTCAAAAAGCCTATAAAGAAGGTACTATTCTCTCAACTTTACTACAGCAGAGACTGAGGCAGAGGTTTGAGCGACACCTAGCTCTCACACTAGTTAGGCTCAGAGCCAAGACTTGAAACCATGAGTTACCTCCAGAACCCAGTCTTCTGAGAATTATAGCACATTTATTTCCTAACCTTGAAGAATCATGAAATTAGCTTAAAATAATTTTCTTAAAGTAATTCCTTAAAGATTTTCCCCATAAACTACCGTGAGTGGGTTTCTATCCTTTGCAAGAAATCTTCCTTTATTATGGTACAGGATGATTAGATGACCCTAACTGCTGCTCAAATGGCACTGATAGTGATTTGAGCTGCTCTGGAATTGCACTAAAAAGCAGGTTAGATTAAAATGAGGCTGCCTTCACCTAGGCTGCTTTTCTGTAACATATCCATAGTGCCCATATATATCTTTCAGAGGCAGTGAATTTTGTGATGTTATTAAAGAAAGAAGGCCATCTAACTTTCCTTTAATTATGCAGTAAAAACATTACCTCTTCCACAGTACCCAGTGGTCTGTCCATTCCTCATCTTAGAGAGTGGTAGTGAACCTATGGCATGAGTGTTGTTTTTCTTTTAAGACAGAAGATGTTAATGTATGAATTGTTTTTTCTAAACTAAAACTTCAGTATTCAGGTTTAATTTCAGTGTTGGCACTTTGCAATAAATAAATGGGTTTGGGGTTGAAGTTTGGGTACTTGTCTCTGAAAAGTCTGCCATCACTGTGACTTAGCGGACAACCATATGTCTACATCAGGGTTTCTGAGATTCAGAATTATTGACATTTAAGGCTAGATGATTCATGCTTTGTGGTAGGGATTGTTCTGTGTACCACAGGATTTTTAGCATATCCTTGTCTCTACTCAGTAGGTGCCAGCAAAACAATGTATCCTTAATTGTGACAACCAAAAATGTCTCCAGACATTGACAGGTATCCTCTAATGGATAAAACTTACCTCACTTATAAACCACCAGTTTTTATGTACTAGACCTCCTCCCATTTTGACCTCAAGGCCAGGGCTCTCTTTGTTACCCTTGTTTCTTTCCAATGCTTGGTACATTATGGTGTGCAATGAATGTTAATTGAAGAAAACTACAGTAAGTTCCATTAAAGCAGTGTTTTATAGCTAAAATTCTGGAGTACAGAGTACTTCTATCTATCTGGGTTTAGTCAGGTAAACAGAAACACAAAATGTTGTACCATAACAAAGGGTTTAATATAGTAACTAGGTTTATATGAATGTGGGAGTAACCAGGGAAATGAGATTTAAAAGCAACAGTGTAAAGATGAAACTTTAACCTGAATCTCTGAGTGGAAAAGCAAATGATCACAGGGAAGTCTTGAGAAGCTACCACATCTAGTCACTAAAGTGGGATCATAAAGTGGAAGTCTACAGAAAGGCAGAATACCACTGTTTTCAACAAAGTAGCTTCATCTGAACCCCACTGATTTCCAATAATAATGACCTCTGCTTGCCTTCTACCTTCAAAACCTCCCCAAATTTCTCTCACTAGCAAACTAAATCAAAACAATAAGGTGGAGAATTCTGGGAAATGTAGTTCTGAGAGGGAGGAGGCAGGGAGACAGAGACAGAGACAGACGGAGAAAGACTTTGGAAATATGATAAGAGGCCTGGAGAATTTGGAAGTCAGGATCATACAGGTTAGAAACCCACAAATGTTTGATGTGAATTCATCATCAATGCTATTGTTATTACAGTTTTGAGTTAAGCAGCAAGTTGCACCCTGATCAAAGCTCCCTTCCATTATTAATGTTCACTTTGCACCCAGAACAGATGGCAAATGATGTTAATAATCGAACAGTTTCTACTCCAGATGGAAGCTGTTCACCTTCATGCTTCTTCGAATTTTGTGTGTCTTTTGAGCACTGTAGAGCAGAATTGATAGAATCTACTAGGAAGGAATTTCCATATGTAAGCCATACCTTCTCTCTTGAGGAATCAAAACATGATTAATATGTTATTGATTTCTAAGCTACTTCCTAAGACTATAACTGATATTAAGTGAAAACATTTCTGCTTTATAGATTTTGAGAGAAACACAAATGATTAAACAATTACTTCCAGTCCATTAAAATATGGTGCTAATAGGTGAGATGTGGTCCAAAATAGTGAAGTGTGTATTTTACTATAAAAATTGGACTCAAGCTACATATTGAAAATATGTGGATGTCATAGATGGCATGGTCTACAAAGTCTAAGAGGTTTACTATCTAGTGCTTTGGGAACATGTTTGCTGTTCTCTTCTGGTCTAGAGGGACAGGGTGGGAATTGAGTTCTGAGATATAAAGAGACCAATCCAAGAATCTATGAGATTAGAGCCACTGGAGAGTTTCGAGCTGAAGATGGTTTAGACTCACATTATAATGGGCAATGTCAAGAATAGTCATTATTACTAGGAGGGAGGTTTTACAACCCAGGACCATGTTAGACTACTGCAATAATTCTGGTAGGAATGAATCTGATGAGACATTATGAGTTGGCTCAGACTAACATGTCATGTTGGAGGTGGCAAATGTGAGTAGATTTATTATCTGAATTTTGAGCGGATTTATTATCTAATAGTTAATAAATTACATAGCATCACACGGGTACAGAAGGGTCTAGAAAGTTCAGTCTCTCCATATGTATACACGTGACCACACATATGACCTAAACAGGGGTCCCTAAGGAGGGATAATTGTGCTCCTTTAGAACATATTTGGCAAATGTAGACATTTTTGGTTGTCATACTAGGGAAAGAGGTACTGTGGGCATACAGTGAGTAGAGGATAGAGATACAGCTAAATATCCTTAAATGCAAAGCGGCCCTTCTTCCACAGCAAATAATTATCTCACCCCAAGTGTAGCTAGTGCTGCAGTTAAGTGATACTAAATTAAAGGATGGTCTATCAAAGAAAGAGGCACCTGAATGGATTTTGGTAGATAACTAGGAGTCTTAGTTCCACTTAGTTCCCCTGTGCCTAAACTGCCATTTGCAGGGTGTGGAACAGCAGTCCCCGAGTTTCTGCTCACACCACAACTGAGTCCTGCCTGTCCTCCCTGCCCACACAGTTGCTTTTCATGGGGGTGAGGTCTGTCATAAACAAGAAGCCATGATGGCATTTTAAAAATAATACGAAAAAATAACATGTGACCCAGGCAATGAAGGGCAGCTTGTGTAATGACAACTAAACAGTGCAAAGGGCGACAGTGTGGATGTTAATTTGTTTTAAGAGATTTGTAAAGATAATGTTCCACTAATTAGATTTTAACAACTTAAAATGTTTGGTAATGTCCAAATAGATTTACATGGATTTTACTTTCTTTGCCAAACTCCAACAAATGACATAGGAATCAAATTATCCTAATGTTATATAAATTCTCCTTAGTCTTTGCTGTGGATAATATCTGATAAGATCTAATTTTTGTGATAAAATACTTATATATATCTAGTATACATTAACTTTTCATTCACCTAACTTTTTATTTTTATTTGAAAATGGACACATAAATGAAAATTATTTACTTATATTTTGGAGTGTTTGTCTATTCCACTTTGTTTTGTGAAGAAGTATGCATTTTCTTCTAGTAGGGTGGATCTGATTTTCATACTATCTAGCTGTCTACTAGCTTAACCCTGCAACAAATAAATGAGCACTCTTTCAAATGTATACCATAAGTAATACCTCAGTTTTGAGTGACACTGTTGAGTTTAGGTTTGCCCAAATTTTATATAAACCTAATATGCTAAAACCTACATACTAACGACTATATAAAGAAAATGTGGTATATTTACAAAATGGAAAACTACTCAGCCATAAAAAATGAAACCTTATCCTTTGCAGCAACATGGATAGAGCTGGAGAACACAGTGCTGAGTGAAACAAGACAGATGTAGAAAGACAAATGCCACATGCTCCCACTCATTTATGGAAACCAATAAATCAACTTATAGAAATATGGAACAGAATAGTTGTCACTAGAGACAGAGAAGCATAGGAGGGAAAGAGGTTAGAAAGAAATTAAAGGAACTTTTAGGGACTGAGGGGGGGCTGGGGTAGGGAAACTCAAGGATAGAGAAAGGGTGGTCAATGAACAATGCATGCATGTAGAGAAATATCAAGGTGAATCTCATTAATGTGTATGACTAATATGTCAGTAATTACAATCATTGTAAGCACATGATAAATAGGCAAGGATATGGGTTTCTATATTATAAAAGACTTTTTCTGCCATTTGTTTAAGAAGCATTTACTTTACACATGTTCAATGTAGCAAGGTTTAAACAAGTATTGTTCTAGGTATTGGAAATATCAAGGTATATGAGACTGGCTCTTTGTGTCAAAAAGTTACATGAAAAAGGGTGACATGTAAACAGCTGATTTTAAAAAGATGTAGTAAATTCTGTCACAGAGGCAAGTACCAGTTCCTAAAGGAGCCCAGGAGAAATGCATGGCCCATACTGGGTCACCATAAGGGTCAGGAAAAGATATTCTGAATAGGATAATGGCAGAGTGCAGCGTTGAAGCACATGAAGGATCTCACTAGAGGAAAAGAGGTTATGGGTGGTCTCTGCAAAGGGAAGCACTTTAACAAAGTGAAAGTACATGAAAGCAAAGAGGTATAAGATGCAAAATGGGTTCTTGAATGTCATACAAAGGAGCCTCTGAATAGTTGTTAAGGAGATGAGAAGCTATTGAAAAGTATTAAACTAGGAATGGAAACAGTGGGCTAATGATATCAATTCTACTACAGCAGAACATAGGAATGGCTTCATGATTTGGGAGACCTAATGCAAAACGAAAATGTGAGGCTCTGTTAAAAAATTGTTATGAATTTCAGGATGGCTACAGAAAGCATTCAACAAAGTAGAGGACCTTTCTCAGCCCTGGGCCCTGTGTAACTGCATAGTACACAAGCCCTTGAATATGACCTATAAAAAGTTTGGGGACAGGGGAGGAAGAGGACATTAAGGATCTTATTTGTATGTTGTCTATTCTCTGGTTGGAAAGAAACACCTTAAACGTATCAACTAGGTAGAGATTATTCTCAAGGTGACATTGTAGCCAGCATTGCAGTCCCAATGTCAGAAAATGGCTAAATATGCAATCTCTTCATTTAAAGATGAGGAAACAGAAGAGCAAAGGAGTAGAGGCACTGTCCCAAACTCACAAATCCATGAGGTAAAAAAGACATGAATTTAATCCAAACTTCTACGATTGTAGCCAAAAGTTTCCCTCTTCCCCCATGTGATATCCAGGAGACTGAGTCTGGAGAGGGATGGGGTGGAATCTCTTTGGGAAGAAGACTGATTCAGAGGATGCAGAAAGATTGAATTGATAAAGGGAAAATCGTCAGCAAGGAGAACTGTCCCTAACCCAGTAAGTACTACTTTGCTGAGCCCTTAGAATTAAGAGGATTATCTCACACACACAATTATTGAATAACTACTAAGGTCCAGCCATGGGAAATAGGACTAGGGAATAGGCTCAGCCTTTGTGGAATGGAGACAATAGTTGAAATCAGCTATAAAAATCCAGAGCCCTGGACCACTTTGTAATGTGACTGGGAAGCAAATTTTTAAAATAATAGTAATAGAAAGAAAAAATTATAAGTAAATAATAAACCCAATAGGTAGCTACAGTCTTTTTGCAGATTAGGAGCATCATGGATGATTTGTACATTGCCTTGTATATCTCATCAGTATTACCATTGGCACGCCCACCAGTTCTGGAGACTTCAAGGTCATCTAAACTCCAATACATATAGCTAGCATGTGATAGACTACTTAGTTCTTGAGGCCCCTTTAAAACAACAATATGACTCACACTTAAGGATGGATCTTACTCATCATTGTACTTATAGCCATGTCTAATGCCTGCCTTGTAATAAGAATTTCTCTCTTCAGTATTATTTATGAGGATAGATAAGTAGAGTGGATTAGCGAATGGGTTTGGTATGAGTGGAGAGGACCAGTCCCCTGCAGTTCAGGTGGAGCGCTGGGTGCAGAGAAACATTCAGTGGATCCAGGAGAGAGAAGGCAGGCCAGTCATATACAAGAGATACTATTTCCCCATTCCATTCTCCTTTTATTCTGTCAATGTTTCTGCTGAATGAAGTGAACAAATGCCAGTTATCAAGTTCTATACATGAGCTTCATTCTTTTTTATTAAAATTTTTTATTAGTCCGTGTTTTCAATACATGTTTACGTTACTTGTGTGGAGCTGGTACATGTACATAACATACACTGATTCCTTTTTCATCTCCTTTCCTACTCCCCTCCCCTTCCTTCCATCTCTTGATCCTCCTCCCCTTAGACAAAGATCTATTGCCCTACTTATTATCTATCTTTTATTTTGCTCTTTATTTATAAAAGTTTGGGTTTCTCATATAAAAGAGACAGTGAAACATTTAAGCTTATATGTGGGATGTTTTTCACTTAACATTATTATCTCAAGGTGCTTCCACACAGTTTTACTCCTCAGTAATAATTTTGAAAAACCTCAACTATTTAATAAGCCCCAGAGCTTCATTTTTTGTTCATATTCTTTCAAAATCTTTACCTATCAGTCTGCTCTAGTAGTCACACACACACACACACACACACACACACACACACACACACACACACGCATTAGATTATTTTGAACTAGAGTTATATAGTTATAAGCACATTTGACTATATGGACTGCTTATGTCGTAGAAGAGGTTGAGTATATGGACCAAATCAGAGATTAATTGAGTTTGGATTTACTAACTACTGGAAGATCCTTCCATAAAGTGAAAAATTGAAAAAGAAAATCCACCTTTCAATCAACAAGGATTTATCAAAGGTTTATTGAGCATGTATTAGATACTAAACTCTGAATCCGGTATCAAACAGATCACTCACTAATTTATGTCTTTTGTGTGGCTCGGATATTTATCTTAAAAGGAAGCATACTTGCAATTGGTTTTATAACATAGAAGAGACTAGCTGATGAGGAAAGGATTCCCTGAAACGGTGCCCCTAAGAATGTCATCAGGTATGGCACTGGCATCCTGCTGCTGAAACATTACTGAGGTGAAGTCAAGATGTTTATTTTTCAAAAAGGAGTTATATCCCCTGTCACATCACATTAAATTATAGCACCGCTAGCTCTTTGGTGGTATAATTTCCACAGAAGAGTAGATATTGGAGCTTTATGCAGTGATACTGTATTGCAGATGGTTAAACAAAGATACAGGCAGCTCATTTCAGAGGCCCACTGGCCAGATTACTTAGCATAGCCTACAGAGAAATTTCTATCAAGAGTGTATTTAGATTGGCATTTTTACTTCTACTTTCAAAACTGAAAAGTCAGCACTCAATCATGAATGTGTTGAGACCTATAGTTTTGTAACATTTCTTAGCTTACTTTCTGCCAGGAATTCCAGGTTTGGATACCTAACCACTGAAAGTGTAAAAATTGGCACAGTGATGACTGAAAAATCCTGTTCCACTTGCTGTGTATAATAAGTCACTGCTACCTTAATGGCACAAAACAGCAGCCAACATCTTATTATGCTCAGGTATTTGGAAAGAGCAGGACGGGGATGGCCAGTTTCTGTTATATGATGTTTGAGTTCTTTACAAAGACTCAAAAGCTATTGGTTACTTGACAGCTGAGAGTTAGTCATCTGCAAACTTGTTCACTCCCATGTCTGGTGCCTGGATTGAGAGAACTCTAAGACTGGGACTGTTAAGAGTGCATACATGTGATCTTTCCATGTGGCTTGGCTTCTTCCAGCTTGGCAAACTCATGGTGGTGGGATCTTTCACATGGTAGCTCATGACTCCAAGTGCAAGTGCACAAGAGCACCAGTGAAGAGCACAAGCGACACATCACCATTTTTGAACTAGCATTAGAAGCCATGTAGTTTCATTCTACGGCATTCACAAGCCTGTGCAGATTGAAAGTGAAGGATTACAGGCCCCCTCAGTTCTCAGTAGGAGGAGATTCAAAGTTACATTGAAGAAAACACCTGGAAGAAAGATATGGCAGGGGCTGGGGATATAGCTCAGTGGAATAAGCGCTTGCCTAGCAAGCGCAGGGTCCTGAGTTCGATCCCCAGTACCGAAAAAAAAAAAAAAAAGAAAGAAAGATATGGCAGAAGCTATCTTTGACAAATACACCTTTCCACAGTCTACCCACTTTCCACAATTCATTTGAATCCTGCATTCAAAGCATATCCAACTTCATTCCCAAGACCTCTAATATGAAATGCACACCTATAAGAATAGCAATGTAGAAATACACGGTTTTTGTTATTATTATGTTCTTTTCTGAGTAAGAAGATATAATTAATGACCTTTAAAAGGTTTCCATGGGTGAAACTGATGACAGGAATTGATTAAAATGTACCTCAAAATCCCAGACCTCATCATCTAAGATCAAATGCATGGCCTCAGATTAAGTGCTTTGTGTACAATTCAATATAAAACCCTGGGAACTAAAGAGACAAGGTATTGTATGTTGGATAAGTGTCTTATCCAACATACAATATGAAGATATGAATAGAGTAATTGCTCTAGAGTCTTTCATTCAAAGCCAGAAGAAACGAGAGACCCATAAGCAATTGCTGCTTAATAGGAATTCTAAAATCTGGAAAGGCCCATGTTGGCAGTCCCCTGACGGGGGATACATTCCTCAGAATTCACCTTTCGGAGTTTTGGCTGTGCTTTCTTGGCTCTTATTCGGCAATTTGAGTCATCTTCCTGTTTCCACTAGAAGCGGTCCTTCTTTGCAATTAAGTAAAAATTTTTAGTCTATTTCTTGACCATAAGAGATTAGGGGGTTCTAAAGACCTCTTTTCATTTGATACTGTCTTTGATGCTTTGAATCCAAGCAGATACAATTCCCTCTAAAAAAAAAGTTAGAAGCCTCTTGTGTATCAGTTTATGATTCACTTCATTGGATTAAGGTTATACCCATATCTCTTTAAGACAAACCCAGTTTCAGTTTGATATGAAAAATAAATTTTAGAGATTGACTGCATAGCATGGTGACTATAATTAATAATAATGTATTGTATAAGTTGGGGAACCTACAAGAACTGGATAGATTCCTAGACACATGTGAATTATCAAAACTGAATCAAGGGGCTGGGGATATAGCTCAGTGGAATAAGTGCCTGCCTAGCAAGTGCAGGGTCCTGAGTTCGATCCCCAGTACCGCCAAAAAAAAAAAAAAAAAAAAAACTGAATCAAGAAGATATTAAAACCATGAACAGTCCAATAACAAGCAAGGAGAATGAACCAGTAATAAAAAACTATCAACTAAGATAATCCATGACCCTATGAATTTATCTCTGAATTTTAAAAGAACTTCAGGAAAAAATTAATATCAGTACTCCTTAAACACTTTCATAAATTAAAAGGGAAGAAACACTATTAAATTCATTCCATGAAGCTAGCATTACCCTGATACAAAACCAGACAAGGACTTTCAAAAAGAACTAAGGAAACTGATTTCCCCAATGACATAGAGGCAAAAGTACTAAGCAAGATACTTGTAAACAGAATATAAGAAATAAATAAAAATATCATATATCACAATCAAGTTGGTTTCCTTCAAGGGATGCAAGGATTGTTCGTATATGTAAATCAACAATGTAATACATCACATAAACAAAAGTAAGAATAAAAATCACATGATCATTTCAATACAGGCAGAAAAAGCCTTTGACAAAATCCAACTTCCATGCATGATAAAAATCTTGAAGAAAATAGATATAGAAGGACTTTTTAAATGATAAGTCATTCATGACAAACCCCCTGACAACATCATATTAAATGGGGAAAAACTGAAAGCATTCCCACTAAAATTAGGAACAAAACAAAGGTGTCTATTCTTTTCTTAATTTTAAAGAGAAAAAAACACAATTTCAAAACAAAACAATAGAAGAGTAATAATAATTAGTAATTATGTATTATTAACTTCAGGATAATTACTCAGAGTACAAGATAGAGGCATGAGACATTATATAAACAATACTAGCACAGATCTTTCTTTTCAATGAACTAAGAGAAGCTAGCAGTATAAATTCTTACCACTCTTCTTCAAAATCATACTCAAAATGTTAGCCAGAATAATTAGACAAGAGAAAAGAATGAAAGGGATTCTAATGGGAAAAGATGTCAAAATATCCTTATTTTCAAATAAAATAATCCTTTCCATAAAGGATGCCAAAAAATTCCATCAGAAGAGTCTTAGAACTAATAAATAAATTCTGCAAAGTGACAAGACACAAAATAAATGCACAAAAATCAATAGTATTCCTAAACACCAAGAGTGAAGCAGCTGGGAAAGAAATAAGGTGAACAGTCCCAGTTATGATAGCTTCAAAAATTGAATATCTAGGAATTAACGTGGCTAAAGAACCTCCATCATGAAAACTATCTTTGAAAAAAGGTACTGAAGTGGACTTTAGAAAATGGAAAGAAATGCCCTGTTCTTAGATAGATAGAACTAATATTGTGAAAATGGCCATATTACAAAAACATGATATGCAGGTTTAATGTAATCCCCACCAAAATGTCATCAACTTTTTTATAGAACTAGAAAAAATAATTCTAAAATGTATATGGAATGAGAAGATTCAGAATAGCAAAGCTGTCCTGGGTAACCAGGGATGAAGTGTTTCAATTTCAGGCTTCAGATTATACTACAAACTACTCAGCCATAAAGGAAGATCATTTGAGTTATTTGTTGGAAAGTGGATGAATCTTTAGACCATAATACTAAGTGAAATAAGTCAATCACAAAAGGTTAAATATTACATGGTTTCTCTAATAATAGAAACTCAAACTATAAATAATTCAAAGACTGAAATAAATGTTAAGAAACAGGGAGGCAGAAATCAGAAAGGGACCTGGGAAAGGAAGGAGAGGAGAGGGGAGACGTGGGAGTAAAAATGAGCAAGATGCAATATGTATATGTATGGAACTCTCAATTGGAATGTAATTCGTATCTATTGTAAACATACAGTAACAAAATGTAATATAAAAAAGAAAATCATGTTATTTCAGAGCTACAAAAAGAAAATTTTAAATGTTCTTATGTTAAAATGATAGTATGTGAAATCATTGGTACGTTAATGAGCTTGGTTTAATCATTCCTCAATTAGACATAGTAAACTTCACACTGTACTCCATACATATATACAATTAGTTTTTGTTAATTAAAAATAAAGATAAGCCTTCTTTTATTTTAGGCTCCCTGTAAGGCTGACATGGTATAAAACCATTATTAGTCTTAGAAACTTATGTTTTGAAAGGAGAGGATCTGCCAAACGTGCTCCAATGATCCTGTCCATCTGGAAGAGTTTATGAGTTGATGCTGTAGATATCTTTCAGGTGTGAACAAACACTCTTTCATTCCCTTCATGGGCATGGTCATTACCCTGAGAATCATTCTTATTTGAAAGAATAAGCCTTTGCAGGCTGAAGATGACTTACTCTGGATTTCTCACCTTTACTCCAGTTTGTACTTGGAATTTAATAGCTTGTTTGTTAGTTTATCTTTATCCTGTTTCAGTTCATCAGTAGCTAAAAGCTAAATAATAACCCCAGTATCCTGCCTGGAAATCTCCTTAAATAGATCATCAGATTAATTATGTATATTTTTAATTTCCATAGGACATTGTGTTAATAAACCTCCTACCATCCTGAAGCTTTCCATAACTGTTACCTCTCTCTTCTCCAGACCTTCCAGGTAATTCCAGGTTTTGACTATTGCCTGGTCCCAGAGACAGTCCTACAACATTGAGGATTTTGGTACAGAATCTATTATCTATGCATCTATCTATTACAGCTTGATAAATCATCCAACATCACAGCTTAGGAAAATAGTGATAAGGTCATTGTCTCTCATGGTTTCTGTACATTAACAATTCAGGAAGGGTTCAGCTGAGTTGTTCCACCTCAGGGTCTCTCCACTGGGTGGACTCAGACAGTAAACAAGTTGGAACACTTAGAAGCTGGCAAGGCATCTTTCTCTTCTGTTACAGTGTCGGTCCACCTGAAGTTGTTCTCTCCACATGGGCTGATTTGGGTTTTTACAGCATAATAATCTCAGGGCAGCCAGACAAGGGATGTGCGCAGCTCATGCTTCATAAGTACCAGCAAACCAGGTTGAAGCTTCATCATTTATGATCTAGCTTCATAAGTTACTTAATGTCATTTTCACTATACTCTGCTCACTAGGTGCAAGACAAGAGGAGGGGAGATAGACCTCATTCAGACTCAAGAGGAGGGGAGACAGACTCCATGTCTCAGTGGGAAGAGTGTCAATGGTATATGATAGCAAAAACCCATGGGATGGAAGATACCGTTGTCATCTTTTGCAAACAATGTGACTTCCACATGAGCACACAAAAAAATGTGTGAATTGCTTTTCGTCTTTTTTTTGACAACTGTCTTAGTAACATTTCTTGTTGCTGAGACAAAACATTCAACACTCAAAGTTAAGGGAGGAAGGTTTATTTCAGCTAACAATTTGTAGAGGTTTCAGTCCACAGTCAGCTGGCTCCAAGGCAGGGTGGCATGGGAGAGGGGCATCACAGAGGGGAAAGCAGGCAGGAGACAGTAAAGTAGCAACAGTAGTGACAACAGTAGGCAAAAACAGCTGCCTTCTTTTTGTCCTTTTATATCCCATAGAGGCTGTAAACTTATTCACTGGTGCCATCCATACCAAGGGTGGGGAATCCTTAATCTCAGCATCACATCATTAATCCCAGCATCACACCCTTATCCACATTCACACACCCTAATCCACCCACCTTTGAAACTCCCCACCTATGACAGGCATGAGGCTTTTGGAGGACACCTAGCGCAAGCCATAACAATGACAACACTTGCCATCCACATGGAAAGGCCCTTGGAATACATGTATGGGGGTCCCACCTGAAGACCCACATCACACCTATTCTATAAAACTTGCTTTAGCCTACTGAGCTGAATATCAGCTAATCATCAGTATCAGAACAAGAATTTATTTGCAAAAACAAAAAAAAAAAGAAAAAAAGAATTTATTTGGAGTTCACAATTATTTGCAAATATTTCCATATCTGAGAAGAACTCAAGGAGTGTTTAAAATTACAATTTTAGATGGCTTGGTAAACGGTATTTTTTTACATAAATTATCTTCAGTATGTCTTATAAACAGTTTTGGGTGGAAAAGATGGCCAATACTGAGTTAACATATATCTAAGCCTATGCCTATAGGTGCGATTTTTCACCTGAGTTTCAGACTATGTTGACAGTCACATACCCCAAGTTTCCATCTGAATGTCTCAAGGGGATAGCTCAAACACATTATCTTCCACAACCTAATGTGATCTTCTTTTGCTTTTTGTTCTTGTTGAATGGCATCATCATCCAGCTGGTGGTCTAAACTGGAGTTAACCTTGACAACTTGTAATCTACTTTAGAAATATGCATGTGTATATATGTATGTGTGTTTGGCCATGTGTGTATATGTCATTTATTTGCTCATTACCACTTTCTTCACTAGAATATAAGTATCAAAAAAGCAAAGACTTTTGTCTTCCTGTTCACTGCTGTATCTCTACCACAACTAATAAGTGCTCAATAAATATTTATTTTAAATATGAGTAAAGAAATGGCAAGTGCTCAAGAAATTAATCCCAGAAATTTCTTCTTTCAAAATCAATAACAGAGTCTTCCACTGAAAGAGATGACCTGTTGATATGATTTTCTTGTAGAAAATCTGCTTTTCACAATCTGCTCAAAATGATGAACATTTTAATTCATTTCACCACATGTCATTAAGCAACAGGAGGTGTTTTTTCTTCTTTATTTCAACTTTGTTCTGCAAATCTCATTAAGATTCCTAATACATGATCTTGACTGGAAGCCATTATGAATTTGATAGCAGCAAAATTTCACATAGGTCAGAGACTTCTAGTGTTTTTGGAACTAGATAATTTTGGAATCAGACAGACCCAGATTTGAATCTCAGATTCAACATTTACTGTATTAGCAATATAACTTTGCAAAATCATGTAACTTCTGTTGGTCTAGTTCCCTAGGAATCCTGTGACTGGCCAGGTTGGTTTGGTAATAGGTTTAAGTGTGGTTTTAAGTGCATGGCACATAGTCATAATCAATAAATGATCTCTATTTATGGTTCATATCTTCTCATAAGGCCCTATGATAAGGAGAAAGGAATTGAGACCCCAAGAACTGAGAATTTCCAAAGATCTTCCCTGTTCTCTGCATCCAGATGATAAAAGTAGCCAGATTTATAATTCAGCATCATTCAGACATCATTCACTTGGAGAGTTTTTCATTGAAATCTCACTATGTTTGGCCTCACACTGTTTCCTAAGGAAGGCTGGAGACTCCATTATGCCCCTGCATTGATGGAAGCTCACCATGATCTTCAGTCTCAACTGAGCAATTTCCTGTTCCAATACAAGAGAGACTAAGCCCAATCAAAGTTTTGGGTGACAGACGCAATGGAAAGAATTTCTCCTACCGCAGTTTTTAAGAATCCTTTACTTCCTCCTCTCTAGGGCATAAAAGAAAAATCAGAGATATGATTTCCACTAAAACATTTCATTGTATAAGGACCATGTTCTTTCATTATGTTGAAATCATTTTACTATAACAAACAATTTCCTAAAATGCAATTCTGGTGATCTTTAAATCCAATTTCACACCTAGACAAAAGTTATTCCTAACACAACAGTGACTATATTTTATAAATAAAACTGATGCATAAAATAAATTAAAAAGATAATAAATCCCAAATAAATTGTAGAGTGCCATCCTATATAGAAACTGGCATGTACTGAAACTGGCAAGATGACTCATTTTCTACTGAATTTAATCAGAGAGTGATGAAACAGGGTCAGCTAGAAGTGTTTACTGCTCAGTTATCGAGATTGGTAGATAAGCAGCAATAATAAACTAATTGGATTCCTAGCTAATTAGAAAAATGGAGAATATGTGCCTAAAATTCTTATTATCAGAGTCTGACTCTTCCTGTGAATATGCTCAACTAAACTGTGTTTTCAGGTTTTTCTTTATTTTAGTTTCAGTTTACCCATGACTCAAGCTCATCTCCATTTTGCCCTTATATGGGAATCTTACCACAGTACTATTACATTTTATTCTTAACCTGCTAGAAAGGCAATTAGACAGTCAATATAACAGAAAAAATTCATATTTGTTGTAGTTATGTTTTCTGCATCAAAAGCATACATCTTAATGTGGATAATTTAAATTTATATATTTAAAAGGTATTGAATGAAGTCATAATGGTAAATAACAGGACCCTTAAACTAGCATTCATATCTCCTGCATCTTGATAAATTAAATAGATAATTTCTACCTACAACAGATTTACTTTTGTACTGGAGAATTATAAAGAATTGATTTAACTAACTGTAACTATGCTTAGAAGCATAATTTGAAATACTGTTGAATGAAGGACAGTATTTCCAGTACTGAGGAAGCCCTCTTAAATTTATTTTTTTCATTGTTCAGCACTTATTAAATATACACAGTTTACTTGACAGTGTGCATGTGGCATCTTTCTTTTTGGCTCTGATAGTTAAATAAATGAGTCAAATCTCTTCAGCTGTCCAATCACAGTACGTGGGAAAAGGCTATAGAAATTAAGTGAATGAGTCAGTCTGGAAAGAAACGTGAATGTGTATATTTAGGTTTACTTTCGTTTTATGTGATAAAAACAGGTTACTAGCTAATTAACTTTTCTAATCCCTTAGATGCTCAGTTTAAAAAAATTTTATTTCACTCGAGCAGTTAACTATACATTTAATCATAAGTTTTGATATGTTTTTAAAGGTGAGAACGGCAATGTGCAAGATTCTACACCAAAGAAAGGAAAAATGCACATCAAATTTGGTCAGTAAGGGAAATATATTTTGGGGGATTGTTTCCGTTTCAAAAATAATTTTAGACAATGATATAGAATAGGTTTGCACTTTGGAGAAAAAAATAAGTCATCAAGGCCACCAGTTTCCAAACTTTTATATTAGAATCACTGGATTTTTAAAAAACCATATAGATCTTTAATTCTCTCCCTGATTCTGATTCAGTTGGCCTGAAAGGGGCTGGGTGGAAGGATCAACATACATATAGTTTTAAATGTCTCCGGCAACCAAATCTGAAGCCCACAGCTTCAGGACACCCTTGATATTTTTAGTATGAAGTCCCTGCAAGTAGTTTGCCTAAGGTCAGTAGAGCTTATCAGCCAGTGTAGATCTGTCTTTGCTAAACAAACCGACACTATTTCTACTTTACTTACACGCTGGTTGGGACCTAATTACCAATTTATAGTAGTTAGAAAGTTCAAGACTGTCTGTAACTCAGGTGAAATCAAGTATCCTTCTCACAACCAGTGTGCCTCCTTTCATGGTAATTACTGACTAAGTATTCAAATGGTTATGAAGATATTCTAATGATTACTATTCCTGTTAATTGCACATTTTTGGAAACTTCCCTTACTTGAAACGTAACACATCATTTACATTTTAAGGAAAAGAAAGTCTTAAAATTTGAATCTGAGTCTAATTTAAGACTCCATAATTGAGTGTACATACCTGCACACATGTAAATACCCAAAGGCCAGACCGAATATTCCTTGCCAGCGTCCTGACATAATTTTAGCTTTTAGGTTAGCTTTTCCCACTGAATTCTGAAAATTCCATGCAGGTAGAGCCCTTGTCCAACTTCACCCACTGTCTCCCAGAATCTGGCACAATACTTACGCTACAGTCAACATTCAACAATTAATTGCTGAAGGAAAAATCCATTATTACTTTTTATTAAGAAATGAGATGAAGTGCTTTGAACCAACTTGTGTAGGACAACGCCACATAAATAAAAGTACTTCAGGCATAGCTTTATAATATAGTAGTCTCGCAGTTGTTTTTTACAAGAGCTTCGGCCTCAATTTTGTGACTACAAATGGTCTGATTAAAGGATATAATGAATGTCTTTTATTGGTTACACTAGACACAGTCATTAATAAGAATTACGAATGTATCAAGTAAATGAGCCTTCTGTTTTCTAGCCTGATTTTCCTAGAGACCAGATTTTCATGGCAGAATGACAAAGAGTGTTTAGAAATTATTCACACCTGTTATCCCACCAGCTCAAATTCCAAGTCATTACCAAGTTGCAATTCAATATTCAGTCATGTTTAAGGTTACTGCTATGGTTTGTGCCTAGATATCCTCCCAAAGCCTCATGCAGCCAGTGGGGGAGGACTTGTAGAGTTTGTGATTGACTCATGGTCCAATGCTGGGATCATGAGTGTCAGTGTTACACCCACCCTAAAGTGGGTGGCTGGCATACAATGTAAGGGGGGGATAGAGGCTTGCTCTCTGCTGCTGCTTCTTCCCCTTTTACTCTTGATGCTTTTGCTGTTTTCTACCACCATGAACTATTGCCCTCTGCCATATGCCACTCTGCCTTTGAGCCAGCTGAGTATGGACTGAAACCTCCACAAACTGTGAGCTAAATAAACCTTTCCTTCCTTCATTTTGGGCATCAGGTATTTTGTCTCAGCAATGAGAGAAAAGTAACAAAGACAGTTACCCTCACCAGACATACTGTGTCACAGTGACAATGTCGATAAACCAATGGCCCCAAGGACTCTTGAACTTTCTTTTTCATTTTCAGACTGCCTGTACTTTCCACAGAAGGTAGTGGCACCTCGTTACTAAGCTAGCCAAATGAGTCACATGGAAGCCAATCTGTCCTCCTTCAAGGTCATACAGTCACCCATCTGAGCACATATACTATAATCTAATCAAACCATTCTGAAATCCTTGCACTTCTGTTTAAGCCATGTGCTCTCTCACTACCAAGTTTATACTCAGTGAAGTTTAATTAACAAACTCTTGTTCCTTACGTATCTTAGGATCTTCTGTTGACCTTATAAAACTCATTTCAATACTCAAGGTACAGTTTGTCCTTTCCACATCTTTTGGGTTACAGTTAAACTCTGATTCATATTATATTAAAAGTTCTCTATTTAGTATGGCTTTTGTGAATTGTATTTCATCAATGTTAACTACCAATACACAGTTAACATTGATGAAATACAATTCATACAAAGTTTTCTTGTATTTTGGGAAACATAACTGTCACACAGATAGCACAGGTCCTTGCTTCAGTGATAACGGGAATTAAAGAGGCCAGCACAGATTTATAAACAAAAGCTTTAACTGTAAAATAACATAAAAATGGAAAAGACTGGCTTGAGCTGAAGGGAGCACAGTTCTATGAAAGAAAATCAAACTGGGCCGTTAACAAAGAAAAAAGGGATCAGTTTTATAGGATGCTGCTTGCTTTGGGCTAGGGTCTATTTCATCATTCTCTCAGTTTTTGTGTTACAGCTCTGTGAAATCCTTAGGGCTTGAGGGGCAATTCAGTATCCAGAGATGACTGTTCCTGTTTGGGGGAAATGGGTTAGTTTCAGTCTTACAGAGGCACTACTAGAATCCAAGGTGACTGTAGGTTTAATGCAATGACTGGAGACTTATAGGTACCTATTCCAGGGGTTCTGGAGCAAAATGTCATAAACTCAGGAAGTTGAATGTCCATGCTAATTGCTTATCTTGATGTCCTAGTCTCAAAGTTGGGTGAGATAGGTTAGATAAATTTAACACTAACAAATCTTTATTAACACTTTTTATACAGGTATTCCTTTCATGATTAACATGCCTATTTGCAGAGCTGAGCGGGGGTCTGATTCTAAGTTTTCAGGTAATAAAAGGGACAAATACAAAATGAAAACAGAGATGTCAGGTTTTATTCAGCTTTTACTTACCCACTGTGCATCTGTAGACCCAAGTGGAATTTTGCTTTGTTTTTTGTTTTGTTTTGTTTTAGAAAAAGCAACTTTTAAGTCTCTGCTACCTCTACCTCTGAGGGAAAACAAATCATGCTTTTAATGTGTAACAGATTAAGGGCCCACAAGCTTGTTTGTCCTCTCCCTCTGCAATGATCTCCAGTAGTTTTATTTCCTCCTCCAGGTTATTCTTGGAGACACTATTCCAAAGCCATCCTGGTGGTAATAATGCATCTAGTTACTGAGGTTGACAGAACTGTTTGGAAGAATGACAGGGTAAAGAAGAGTACATGTTATACTTTCAGTGGGTAAACAGCTCCTGACTTGGGGCCCAGCAATGCACCTGCCCTTTGTCCCTGAAGGCCTCTAACTATCTTATAACCATTGTTATTATCTCATAAGATAAAGAGTACAGTAGGGATTGCACTGCACTATGAAAGGCAGTGGTCTCCTTATAAAAGAAGGTGATGCAATCAGTGGCTATTTAGGGCTACATTAGTGTCAAGTAGTTCATTTCAATCTCAGCTTTTCAACGCCATTATTTGATTCCCTCTTTTGACTCAACCACACACCCAGATCCTGTATGTTTGTCTCTCAGGCTATTTGCTTTTTACACCAAGAAATAAATACAATTTTCAGTCATTTATCCAATTAAAAAATAATCAAAACAAAATATTGCTGACATCAGCTGAAATGATCCATGCTTAAATGTGGTAGTGATGACTCACTGGCCAAAATTTCAGTGTTACAAAATCAACACTGGGCTATAAGAGAAACTAGCTATATATTACAGTCTTAACTGTCTTGTGCATACATATATTTTTTCCTTTCTTCATTTCCCCCTTCCCCATCACATTTTGTCTTTTCTTTTGAACAGTTTCTTCCCAATTCACAATATCTATTGTACATTTCAGATCTTATTTACCTGTTTGTTTTTTCACACTAGCATGACAATGCTATGTTTACACATATGGGTCTGATTTATTTCACTTATGAATACGGAAAAGGTTTGTGTTAATATTGTATAGACAAGATATCATGTCTATATCTTCTGTTCTGAATAACAACTAGGAAGACAACAACACACAATGTATCAACTATTGTAACTGTCCTAATAACCTGTTTTGAAACTCGATTTTACTGTTAATGTTTATCTTTTTTTTTTAAAAAGGAAAGAACAACTGGGATGGGGAAAGGAGAAAAGAAGGAAGGAGAAAATACACCCCCACCCCCCCACACACAAGATAGCTAATTGTACTACTAATATCCATTCATTTATTGAAAGGAACAGTTAATACATAATTGTTTGATCAATCTTGCATATCTAATATAACAACTATTGTTAATTTTCTATCATCTTGTTCTAAATTCTGTATCTTTTCATTTTTTATTGCTTTCTTTTTGTTTTCGCTTTTTAAATTCGCTTTAAAATAATAATAATTTTTAAAACTCAACACAGGAACAATTTGCCATAATAGAAATATTCAGCAAATATTCATAAAATAATGAATGTTGAATCTCTGTTATATAACTGAAATGAATTAGAGCATGTGAGGAGTTCATCTTAGATCTAACATTAATATTATAGCCAAAGTTCATGGAGAACCTGGGCTGTAGGTGGGCCAGGATACTAACAGTTTTTTTTTCCTAATGCAGAGCCAGGTTCATAGGAGAGGCAAAATAAATTTTTTTAATGAGTAAATGAATGAACAAATAAATGAGTAATCCTCTTCATTGATCTGCAGTGTAATATTGGAATTTGGAGAACTGGACTTAAAACAATCTATTCAAATATATGGATTAATAAACTAGATTTGAGGACAGTCAATATTAAAATATGCCATAGTGTTTATGTTTGGTAATTAATTAAAATGACCACAGAGTCATTATTCTTATCTTTAATTTCTCATGCTGAGAAGTTAACGAACCATATTTGTTCTATGAATAACTGGCTTGAGCTTGAAAAGAAACTCCCCATTCCAAAAGCCTCCTACACTAACAATTAACTTTGATTTATCCTTTTACTTCGGAAGAATTTTAAGCACCTTCCATCGAACTTGATTGACAATCACCTTCTGCTTCCTCTGTCTTTATTCTTCCAGGAAGAAGATGTGACTCGTGAAAGTCGTTTTAACTTCAGTGGTTATGGGATGGGTCACTGCCTCCAAGTGAAAGACGGAACCGCTGTCAAGGCGACACCTGCCAACCCACTTCCACAACCCCCCAAAGATGCAGATGCCATCAAGAAGAAGTTTGTGGACCGGGCAAAAAGAATTGACACAATATCTCGCGCTGCCTTCCCATTGGCCTTCCTCATATTCAACATCTTTTACTGGATCACATACAAGATCATTAGGCATGAAGATGTCCACAAGAAATAGATGTGCCCGAAAGATGCTGGGACTTTCTTGCCTAAGTGTCGTGCTTGTAAATACACAGTGAAATTGTCTTTATATCACTTGGATGGAGGAGAAGACTGAGGGAGGGGGGAGGGAGGACCATGGGGGTGGGTTTCCTGGCACCTACATGAAAAAGCTGTGTGGGCAATGATGAAAACCATTTGCACAAAAGTAAGATGTTGCAGAATCATATGAGTAGAGTCTCCATCCATAGTCTGTAGCATTGTTCTTTATGATGACACATCAATCAGACATGACATGCAGGGTCAAGTTCTCAAGGGCTGACTATCGGTTTGGTTTGGTTTGGTTTAGATTAATTCTGGTACTGAAAAGTAAGCTTAAAACACACACACACGCACACCCTGAAAAAGCTTACCATCTGATTGTAGTGACTAGTCTATAGTGAGTTGAGGACCAAACTTTTTCAGGAAAATGCTGCCTTGTTTTTAAAACAAGCCTCCTCAGCTATGTTCCTTACAATGTCTGTAATTAGTGTTTCACCCAAGGAATCCTTTCGTGGATCATGAAGTATTTCTACTTATCCAAAAATGACAAAAAACAAGGACGAAGAGCAGATTTCTACTTTAACTGTCTATGTAGGTATGCACTTTAGTATTGTTTTTCTTTCCTAGATGTAATTTTGAGGTTTAAATTGTGTATTGTGTAGTTATTTGATAATATATCCTCGTAAAATAGATGCTCATTTTATTTTAGATCCAAGTTAGTGCACTCTGTCTCTCTCTCTCTCTCTCTCTCTCTCTCTCTCTCTCTCTCTCTGTATACAGATATATATATACAAAATTTTTGCTATGTTTATGTGTGACTTGAAGTGCCCAAGTGTGACTTAACCATTGCAGCCATTGAGCAGCAGTACTTATGGAGATGGTGTGTCCTGTATGGTGTAGCTCAGATTAGCTTAAACTTCCCATTTCTGCTCTCATGGTAGATGTACCTTCTAGTCCTAATGTTTGACATGATTTCTATTGTCAATCTAAGTGATTATCATTTTAAATATCCTTGATTAACTTAAAGAATTTTAAAATTGTACTGTGATTTTCATAACCTGTTGCCTTTTTGGTACCAGAGCTACGTGGTTTAAATTCTGGCTACATGTTTTAAGTAAGAAAAAAAAAAAGACGTATTTTTGCTTACTCAGATAAAATACAATCTGTAAAAATATAAGGAAATAATTAAATTTTACATGTGCTGTAAAAGGGGTTATCTAAAAGAAACATTTGTTCAATTTCAATAAAGTTAAGTGTGCCACAAGCTTCAGAGTCTCTATTTGCATACTTAAATGTAAATCTTTCAGATGACAATGATAACTTGTATTTTTGTATCTGGTCTTCCTCATAAGTTTCCTTGAGACACCTATTCAGGCTTTTGTTATTGATTGCTATAGTAATAACATTAAGAAAGAAAAGCTATGTTATTCTTATTATAGAAATCTAAAAATAGGAGCAGTAATAGCCATTGTGAGCAGGATCTAAAACTGAGTACTTTATATGAGACATGGAAAATTTCCAACAGCACTGAGGACCAGTAAAATCTTAAGGTGAAAAGAAACTTACAAGATCAACTGGTCCAGATGCCCATTGTAATTTTGCTGGCAATGGAACTCCCAGATGAAAAAAATACTGAAAACCCCAGTGGAATGGTGGTAACTTAACCCTTGTAGATTTTCCTTAGCTAAAGACATCCATCACAGTATTCTCAGGAGGATGTGGATTCATAAGTCAATGGTTATGACCTACTAACCCTACACAAATATTGAAGTAATTTTCATGGAGGAGAATATTACAGAATGTTTATTTAGAAGTATGAATTTTGGAGACAGAGAACAGTTCAGCCACCTATCAACAGGATGATCTTGGATAAGGTACTGGACTTCTCTGAACCATTTCTGTTTTATAGTTTTAAGAGGACTATCTTAGAAAAATGAAGGCAAAGCCACTGGCATCATACCCAACATATAACAAATTCTCAACACATAACAGATAATAATAGAATAATTATCCTGAGTAGTGTTGGTTATCTTTAGAACAGGAAGTTTTAGAAGGTCTCGCATTGGCAAATTTAATGGTATTCCTTTTGTATCATTCCTAAAACACTATTTCTGTCTTATTGCTCACTCCTGTCCCAAGAAGTGGTGTCTATTCTTTTACTCACTCTGCAAAACAGTAAAACTGAGGTTAAAATGCCACCCCAACATGGATCTAGCTCTAAAAGTGTCCTAGGAAGAACCCTGATACTGCATATGGCAGAGTGGCAAAGCACTTTTGGGAGAAAATCCAAAGGTAAATGGTCATATTTAGTCAATTTGTATACCATATAATTTGGGAGGCAGCACAATCTCCCCTAAATAAAATAGCAAAACACATCTACCAACTGCTCAACTCTACCTTCAGTGAAATGACCTTGTACATGCATCAATTTGGGTTATATAAATAAGATAAAATCTCATGGAAGATATTTTCACATGACATATGCTAGAGGAAGTTAATTCCTCTGAAATATTATTAGAGATTTTATTTGAGACAGTTTTCTTTCACAATAGGAAATTTGCAGGAACATAGTCTGAGAGTAAAATCATGGCTTCAAGAAGAGAATTTGCTGCCTGTTTACATTACATGTTTCACTTTAAAGAGAATTAAAGAAATAAAAATGATACAGAGTTTTAAAACAAGGTGATAGGAAATTAACAATGGTTATTATATTGCCTATTGCTATCGTCAAGGTAGTTGCTCAGATGATCAGATACAGGCATGCAGGACTAAACAAACAATACAAGTGCTAATTGTTCCTTTCAATGAACTAATACAAATTCGTAGTACAATTATCTTAGCTATCTTGTGTACGTATATATTTTTCCCTTCCTTTTTTCTCTCCTGTCCCCCATCCCAGTTGTTCTTTTTCAGCGGTTTCTTTCTCTTTCACAATATCTATTGTACCTTTTGGATCCTATTTACTCTTATATTTTCATGGGTACTCCACAATGTCTGCCAAAGCTTAAATAAAGTATTAGTACTACCACGAGGAAAGCACTGGCAAAGGAGCCTATGCTGTGCCTTCTAACAAACTTATGTAAGTTTACCCCCATACAGAAATGACACAAGGTAACCATCCACTGCCACCATTTTCCAGACAATGGATTACTGAGGGATTTATTTTTAAAATGTTTTTCAATTTCTACCATTTGGTTTTAAGAACACATCAAAATTACTTATTCTTGAGATGATGGCATTCTCAAATACCTTGGCCCTAAAGAGACATTACAAACCAGACCAGCTGTGGAGTTTTTAAAATCTCCCAAACAGTGTTAGTGTTAAGCGCCTCATCTATGCCACTGAACAGAACTGCCAAATTCTGAAAGCAAAATTTCCAATAAAGATTAAATGAATATCATTTTACATTTCACTTACTCCATTAATATCAAGTAGGAGTTCTAACCAAAACACAGCATAAAATTCTATATCATATGATTCACAGTTTGGAGAAAGAAAAAGAAATATATTCAGAATTTTATTTTTTACTTAGGATTATGCATTTCCTATTCTAAACCTGAAGCCAATTTGTTGGATGAATCTAAATCATATGTCTGCCAGATATATTGCCTTAAATCTTTCAACCTCAGCTTTAAACTTTTTCTTACTTTCGTCAGTTTAGGTTTTTTTTCTTTTGAAAGGTATAATTTGAGTGATTCAAGCAGTATATGTTCTTCATACATCACAAAATAGAAGGACTAAAGATTGTATGACAACCTCATACTGCTTTCAGAATATCAACATGTTTAATGTCTACAACAGTGTTTGATTTTGAAGTGGTCAGACCAGGATAAAGTCAGCTTTAACCTGTTGATCAATAGATAAGCAGAAGCCTTAAGAATTAAAGGCCTTTCCAAAATTCATCTACCATATTAGAAGTTAAACATCCAGCAAAATTTGTTTCTAAACTTCTCAGACTGTGTACGTTCACTATATGTACAGTGTGTAAGAAAAGAAAAGCCTGGAAAGTAAAAAGTCATGGTAACACTGACTCACCCTCACAGATGACAAAACAAACTGGGAAAGATGGCATACAATGGAATAGTTATATGTGAAATGTCTAAGATACATAGCTCAAATTTTTAAATATAGTTTTAAGAACATCTGCAAAGAGACTCAATATCTTGTGCGACTGTATGGTTCAAAGGATAGTGGAGTTGAAAAAAATGACTGATAGAATTCAATTTCAAGAGTGTTTATTTCAATTTTGAAGGAGTGAAAATGACCTTCACTTCATCTCACATGTTGCAACATGAGAAAAGACGCAATCTTCGGACTCCGCTGCAAATGCGTTTTAAAAATAACACGTAAAATATTTCCCCAAAGATGAAGGTGGTGTGTATTAGTTGTTTCTTGAGTATGAGACAGCATTTAGGAAATACATTACCACTCTGGCACAAATGATCCATAAATGAGAGAGCAAAGGCCTGGAGTATTCTTTATGAAGTCTGCATGGCACTGGCCTTCTTGTGGTAGGGTCCAGGCTGTTCATGGAACGGACAGCTTGATCAGTCCACACAGTCTGAAGCATCATTGGAGGTTCCTGTTCTTTAAAAATGATGGGGCCAGGGTTAAGAAGACCCTTTGCCAGCAAAGATCATAACTAACCAGGAGATTAACAAATTCAATGGATAATCAATTGTTAAACTATGCCTACTTCCTGAGGAGAAATATTTAGGGGGAAGGTAGTGAAAAAGAGAGAATAAAGGGACAGTAGCAGACATAAAATATCTTATCAGATTGGGTCACTCTGCTTTAAACTCCAATGGCTTCCCATCTTACTCAGAGAATAAGCCAGATACCTTACTGTGGCCACAGAATCTGTCCTGTCCACCTAAATGTGCCTTCTTGTCCCTTCTCTCTCCATCATAGTGGCCACCTTAGCAATGTTTAAACATGCTAAGCACACTTCTTCTGTAGGCCCCTTATACTTGCCATAGCACTTCCTATGTCCCTAGAGTAGTGGTTGGTAACGTTTAACTGTAAAGGGCTAGATAGCAAATGATTTAAGCTTAACAGGCCATAGAGTCTTTGCTACAACTATTCAGCCACGCTATTGGAGGAAAAATGTAGTCATAGACAGTATAAAAACAAATAGATGAATCCGCGATCAAATAAAGCTTTGCTTACAAAAGCAGGCTGCAGACCAGATTTGGCTTGCAAACAGTACTCTGCCAATCCTTACACTAGATACTTACAAAGCTTAGTCACTCATTTAACTCAGGCCTATACTCAAATGCTTTCTTAGCAGAGAAGCCTTCTCTCATCACTTTGTATGAACTAGTACGCACAACCATTATGCTCTATTTCCAATTTTTGTCTTATATTTTTCATAAGATTGTTCACTTTCTGACAGTGGGCATTTCTATATCTGTCTGTCTATCTGTGTCTCTCTCTTTTTCCAGGTGAAAAGTGGAAATTGCTTTATGGTTGTGTTTGCAGGATTTAGACTTATGCATGACATTTAGCTGATGTTTAATCAATGTAGTATTTATTCAGTTAATAATTGAATATCTCACATTTATTAGGAAGCTGAAAGTTTAGATAGAGCTGAGGAAATTAATATTACCCAACTGGATGAAAATTGGTGTCAAAACTTAAGTAGGTTTAAGTCTGTAACAATGAAGGAATTGCACTAGAGTAATATTTTCAAAGACGTATTCAGAAAATCCCTAATTCTATAGATCATCAAGGGTCTGGGATATAAGTAGCCATGCCTGTGCTAAATTGCTGTCCTTTCCCAAGGACTTTTATCAGAAGATATGAGCATTTAAAGATGTGGGA
>PVLD010022660.1:0-28890 GCA_004027595.1 Dinomys branickii
TATTACATAGTTATCTTCACATTAGTTAACACAAAAACATTAAAGGAAATACCAAATTATAGAGAAGATAGTAGGGAATTTGCACTGGATGCTGTATAATACAAAGTTATCTTCACTTCTGTTAATACAAAAACGATTGAGGAAATACAGAATTATAGAGAACATAGAAGGGAATTAGCTCTGGATGCTGTCCTACATAGTGTTACCTTCACCTTTGTTACTCAGTTACACAGATGATGGCCCATTTGATCATTCAATTTTTCTCCTCCCTCATCTCCATTGCCCTGCCACTCAATCAGTCATCTTCCCTGTGATAATAACTGTGCTCCTGGGTTTATCTGTATCCTTGGACTCTGTGAGGAAAATTTGAGGGAGGAAGAGACACAATAGAGGGTCCTGATGTTTCTTAGAAAATGAGTATGCAGTTTATTAAGGCAGGGAGTATGGGAGGAGGAGGGAACGGTGGGTTTGGGAAAAGGAAAGATGATGAGATCATGGGGAACAATGATTTTGAGATGTCTATGGAGCACAAGGTGACACGTTCAAAGGTGTTAGATTAGTGGGTCTGGAGGTCAGAGGAAAGGCCCAAGTCTGGGAGTCAACCTGTAAAAATGGTAATTGTGGCTGTATATAAGCAGCATGAGAAGCATGAGGAGGAAGACTCTGCACAGGGTGGGGGCTGGCATTTTTATTAGTCAAGCTTGGAAAAAAAACCCTTAATTACCAGTTTATGCACACCCTATCTTCCATACAGATCCAACTTCTACATTAGTAGGAATGGTTTT
This sequence comes from Dinomys branickii, assembly GCA_004027595.1. Taxonomy (NCBI): domain Eukaryota; kingdom Metazoa; phylum Chordata; class Mammalia; order Rodentia; family Dinomyidae; genus Dinomys; species Dinomys branickii. Next base: position 786 of record PVLD010022660.1, read on the forward strand.
CTATTAGATTCTTAAGACCCTCGGTGAACTTAAGAAACAGAGGCTGATCTCTGAGACCTTGGGATCTCAGCAAACCTGAACTTACTCTAATCAGTTCCTGCCTCTTTTAAGTCTCAGAACCTCAGACAGTGGGATTTCAGGTCTCCTCCAACAAGAGAGATCCACCCAGAGATGGAAGACTCAGAGATCAAAAGACCCAGAGACAAGCTTGTTCAGTACAGCTAATGTCTTTGTAACCTTTAATAAGCATCAGTACTCACTGATGGTTAGTTTTCTTGTATTTAAGAGCATAGCTGGGGCCTGGGAATGTAGCTCAGTGGTAGAGCACTTGTTTGGCATGTGTGAAGCCCAGGGTTCCATCTCCAGAACTACCAAAAAAGAAAAGAATCAAGAGAATACGTTCTACCTGTGGTATAGGGTTTCTGTGGGGTTAGTGCAGATCATGGGCAGAAGCACTTTATAAACCCACGGTACATAAGTGAGGACTTGTTGATGTTGTGGGTTGAAAATTTAAGTAATTCTTGTTATCAGATCTGGTCAGTTTTGTGACCAACTCAGGCTTGATTCAGTGTGCGCTCATGACAGCTGCACGATCAGAGACACACTTCCATGCTAGAACCACAGAATCTAACACAAAGAACTCTCTGTTCATCCTTCCCCAATGCAACCTCAGAGAGATCTCTGTTTGCACCCATAGTCTTACTGGCTCTGTGCAGTCCAAGTCAGCTGACCGTCCCTGACCATAAGTCCTGACTAAGACCAATCCAAGCTGTTTTCATTGCCAGCAAAATGACAAATTGGAAACACCTGTATTTGTTCGATCACTTTTAGCTGATCTTATCCCTCATTAGAAACTGCTGACTCATAGGTCTCAGAAATTCAAATGATGATGCCCCTATGGGCCATAAAGACTGCCCTCCTGTAGGTCAAAAACTCCAGACATAGAATATATCTCTACAAAAGGGTGATCCTCAGGAACAACCAAAGTGCCCTCTGGTCACATCCCCTGTGTGTAAAATTTCCTAAAGTTTCTGGCCAGCAGTTGTCCTGATTCTGACAACAGAAGAGAGGAAGTCCCAAGTCCTACCCCATGAAAGTTCCTGAATAATCAGTTTCTTAGAATGGCTCAGGAAGAACAGCCATCACTTGATGTCAGGTCTCTGTTTCCCTAAATCGTGCAATACTACCTTCTGATCCGCCTCCACAGTCCAGGAAGATTTCCATCCAGGCTCTGGAGCCATGGAGTGGTCATAACTGTACCGGATCCTGTGTCCCTGACCTGAACTCCATATCATATCCATGGTTGTAGAGAATTTCAGGGATTTTTTTTTTTTTAATCTGCCAGCAGTTTCAGCTAAGCTCCCCGGACCTCCTCTGACTCACCAAATGAATAGGGTCTAGGCATCCATATTTTAATTTACTGTCCTGCTAATGGTGATGGATGTGGCCCAGTACCAGACTGTGGACTGGGTTTAAAGATGACTTACTAGAGAAGGTGGGAGAACTGTGTGATACACAGAGCCAGTGGTTACTGCACTGAACTGCAAGGAGGCTTGTTGTAGGAGCTTCAGACCTATCCTCCCTAGAGTAAGCAGGGACAAGGCTACACGGATACTGCTCTACCACTGATGACAACAAGTCACTCTGTTTGTCTCTGGGTCAACCTCAGGAGTGACAGGCTTCCTGGGAATATTACAGCCCATGGAAAACCCAGAGAATCACTGCTGTCCCTCCCAGGGTTTGCATGGACCATGGTGGACTAGGAGTCCTATCAACTTTTCCTGGCAGCATTAGAGAATATGTGTGAGGTCAAGATTGCAAATTTATGGCATCAGTGAGCCATTTGAAAACCACTATGCTAAGTCAGCAATGGGCTCTCAGGAACTTTAAGGTGGATTTAGGTTAAAAAAATAAACAGCAAAAATGGGCTCACAAAATAGTTGCTTGGATTAATAATAGAAAAAAATTGTGTTTGTGATGGACAGTGCAGTTCAGCAATAGAGCACTGATCTAGAATGTATATGGCTCTGGATTCAATATTCAGAGCAAAACCATAAAATTATGTTATTTTTTCAAAGAAAATTTTAAATTACAGGGAAATTAACGACTTAGGAAATTACATTATTTACTTGATAAAGAATGGAAAGCTTATGAGCATGCTGCCAAGCTGTGGAGCACCAGGCAGAAGTGCACTCCCACCAGGCGAGCACATCTATGCACTGTGGAGGGGGTGGCCTTCTTCACATTGGCCCTGGCAGGCTCAGGAATGACTGTCACTTCCTAAGAGCACACTGCTGCATGAGAAGAACCACAAAACACATTAGTGCCTTTCACGCTTTTTAACAAATGCAATAAAAGGGAAAAATTTTACCAACATTATTTTGCCACATAATATTTATTTACAGTGCACTACAATTCTGAATACATGGGGTTGCACCACTCTCTCTGAGGGCTCTGCACCAGAAGGCCTGTGTGGGATCACTTCTTGTGGGGGGGGGGGCTAAGGAATTTTGACAGGCACAGGTCTGGTGCTTGAAAGCTAAGGCCACTCTTCTCTGAAATTCTTAGAACCAGCTCTCAGGTAAACTCATCACTCTCGAATGTCTGTCTCAGAGTGCCACATAAAGAACTGGGCAACAGATGGAAAGGGAGGGACCATTGTGATCAGGGAATCCCAAGTCTGGTTCTCTCTCCTGTTTGCACTTGGGAAAAGTCTTGTACTTACATCTGTCATTATAAAATCCTGCCTGTGAGCACAGTCTCACCCCCACTCATAGAGCAAACCTGATCCAGGCCAGAGGGATTTCTGGTGGCCTAGGAGAATTATAGCCACCTGGCATGAAGTCAGCCTCAGAGCTGAGTGTGCTTTGACCTCAGTCCCCTGAGCTAGCACTAAGATGTATGAGTTACTCTTGTTTTCAGTCTTCAACACTGCACTCAGTGTCACTGAGGGAATCCCTGCCTTGTTCCTCTATAAATCAGTCCTAGAAATCAATTTTTGTTCTATACTGTAAATGTTATCTCTCCCTGAGATAAGGAAAATAAGGTTAACAGTTCCTGTTATTCAAAAGGGAAGAATCAAAGATGATGACTGCATTTAATCAAGTCAGTAGTGATTGAATGGTTGCTACATACATATGCCATATTTACCCAAACATGGACACATAGCACATAGAACCTTCAGAATGAGAGGAAAATGTAAACCAGATGTTCAGTCCTATAATGTGTTGATTTTGCAAAGTTCCCTAAGAGGGAGACCAAGTGTGAATGTACAGAAATAGTAGGAAGGAGACAGGGAAAGTTTCTAGGCAAAATCCGTGGAAGGTATTAGGAGGAGTGGTAGAATCACAAGAGGGAGTTCTTCCAGGACCACAGCACACGGGAACCCTGGTGACAGGGTCTCCATCGGAGGGGAACTGGACCCAAGAGCTGCTTCTAGGTCTGGTAGAAATAAGCAGGCTGGCTTTTATAGGAGCATTAGATTCACGCGCTGCCTCTGCCCGCATCTACTTGGCTTTGGGGTGTGTTAGCTAAGATGAAGAAGAAGGAGGAGAAGGAAAAGAAGGAGGGAAATGTCACTGGATTTGATCATTTCTTTAGCTCTGTAAATTCCTATGACTGAAACGTGATTTTAAAACACTTTTATAAACAAAAATTTCTTTAGTTTTTGCTCTACCTTCAACAAGTGCCTATTGATGTCAGTAGACTCTAAATGCCAAGCCCTGAGCAAGGAATAAATGCTGAACAGAACAGATGTGTTCCAGCCCTCTGTGAGCTTAGAGTTTAGTAAAAGACATGGACAAGAAAATAGAAATTGCAAATCAGAGGTTTATTGAGAAAGTACAGAAAGTTATGCAAGCATGAAATGGGACTCCTAATACATACTTTGTACAGGGGGAAGTTAGTTATTTCAAAGCCAAGAGTTAAAGAATGAAAGAGGGTTATCTAGTCAAAGCAAGGTGGCAGGAAAATTTCAGATGAAGGAAACAAAACATGGGAAGACCTTAAGATGAAAAAGAATGAATCAAATCCATGGAGAAACTCATAATGGTACATGGCTAGTGACAATTGTACTGATCGGGTACACAGTTTGAGTTTTCATGAGTGTCAGGAGAGCTTTATAAACATTTTAAACAGGGAAGAAGTCTAGAGATACAGAGAGAAAAATGAGATAGTGTGAAGATCCTAAGTCAAAAGAGAGAACTGATTTGAGCCAGAGTGAAGAATGATAACAGGAAAAAAGGAGGAGGTGGCACAGGTAAGTTAGAGGTTTGGAGGCAGGAAGTTGATGGAAGTTTTATTTTACTCCACAAACCAGGGCAAATAATCTAGGCTTACTGCAAGAGAAGATAGGGAACAGTTGGGATAGTGGGAGTGGATCTGAAATACCAGGCAGAAGAAACTGCTGTCCCGGGAAAACTGCTATCTCTCTCCATTAGCTCTTAGAAGTCCAGGTTCAAAAAGACCCAAAGTACACAGCTCTGGATTGACCTAGGCTTGGGATTCAGGATAAGATGAGAGAACAGTTGACATGGTGGACCATGGGCCTAACCTGATTCTAGAGAAAAGCATGCAGCCACGGACAAGAACAAGGAAGCAGGAGATCAAATGAAGTTCAAAGCAGGGCAGCAGTACTGAAAATGTTAATAAATAAAAGGTTGTGGTTAGAAAGTAGGATAAGATTTATGATAAAGTAGGTCATGAAACAAAGTCTTTAATGAGTGCAGGAGAGCATTTGGAGCTCAGTGGTCCTAGAAAGAAAAAGGAGGTGGCAAATGGCTAAAGCTTGTGAGGTGTATGTGACAGGGGTCACAGAGTGTTGAAGAAGCAAGAGGAGCAAAGGTAGGACCCAAGGTACTTGGACACGACAGAATAAATGTCCTTCCCTGAGAGTACAGTAGGGGAATGAGATCCTGGGAGAGTACAGGTCGGGCCAGAGGTGGGGCAGGGGAGCTGTTCTATCAGCTAAGGTGGGATGGATAGGAGGGACAGGGCCAGTGGGCAAGCTGAAACCTCTTTGTGATTCCATTCACCCTCCCAAGAGTAGAAATTCTTCCTGAAAAAGAATGAAAAGATGGAATTCCCCATTGGGTCCCTGGAAACTACCAACTTCCGGCGGTTCACTCCAGAGTCACTGGCAGAGATTGAGAAGCAAATTGCTGCCCATCAGGCAGGAAGGAAATTCAGAGGGTTTAAATACAAGAAGCAGAAGGACCAAGAAGAGAAATCTCGGCCCCAGCTGGACTTGAAGGCCTGCAACCAGCTGCCCAAATTCTATGGTGAGCTCCCAGCAGAACTGGTCGGGGAGCCCCTGGAGGATCTAGACTCCTTCTACAAAACACACCGGGTAAGAGCTTCCAGTAAGGTCTCCTCTCAGCTCTTGGAGAGGAAGCACCTATCACAGCCTGCCCAGAGAGTCCTGAGCCCTGGGTGATGTGGCAGTCTGCTATAGACTCAGCTAATTAGAAATACAACCAACCCACTCATTCGATGCTCTGTTTGAATCTTTATGAAATTTATGATAGAAACTAATTGGATTTGAGTCTGTAAAAAACAACAGATTTCTACAGAACTTACGGAAAAACTTACTGTGCCCTGATGAATTCTGGCCAAGGGCTTCCAGAGGTGTGGGCCTCTTTACAAGTGCAGAGCAGAGATCCTGAGGTTGGGAAAGGTACATGAAATAGGATGATTTAAGTCAGTGGTGTTCAAAGTGTGATTATGGAAACCCTGGAGTTTCCCAGAGTCTCTAGCAGGTGAATGAGGTTGAAGTGACTTAGTAAGAATACTTTGATGTCATTTGTCTCCTTCATTCACGTTCTGTCATGAACACACAGTGGTCAGCATAGAGGCTATGATGGGGATGACATCACCACTGTCAGAGCTGTGGGAATGTGTGCCATTATGTTCTGCTGTTTTAAAATTCCTGAGTTTCTATTTTTAAAATATATCATATGTATCCGCTCATAAATATGTTTACATGCATTTGCACTATATGTATGTATACATATGTGTATATGTAGAGATCAATTTCTAATATATATGTACACACATATATAAGCTACAGGACTAAGGTACATAAACAAAAACTCTTTGGAGCCCACAATAATTTGGGAGATTAGTAACTTCTTAAATCAAAAAGTCAGTTTAAAGAAGCCATTCAGTTGCCTTTCCTGTATTGCAACTTAAATGTTCTACATAGGGGAACAAAATGGTTAATGCATACTTGGGAGTTACAGTGGGCAGGAATCAATCACCTCAAAAATGGTTGTAGAGAAAATAAAAAGGCACTGGACTATTGTTCCCCTTCCTCTCCTTTGCCAAGACAATGCCCCTTTCTGAATACATCAAGGAAGGAAGTGGGAGAGGGCTAACCATTCCCAGCACGGTCCTCCAGTCAGAAGTGGAATTTGATGCAAGCAGAAGCTCACCATTGTGCTTCCCTGGGGCTCGGTGCATCTCACCTGCCCCAGGATCACTGCCTGTCCGTTAAGTGCTCTCAGTGGCCTTATCTTGACGCACAGTGAGCCAAGGCTCCTGCTGAGAGGGTAAGGATGTGGCTTTTAGTCTCCAAGCCTCTCTAACTCTCTCCACCTCCATTTGGCTATCAGTGACGTGTGTTTCCTAGAATCCTTGCTCATGAGCCTGAGATACTACCAGTCATGTTCAGTAACACGGGGATCAGATTTCTTGTTCCTCATCAAAGATCCATTTCTGCTTTGTTTTGTTTTAGACATTTATGGTGCTGAACAAAGGGAGGACTATTTCTCGGTTTAGTGCCACTCGGGCTCTGTGGCTATTCAGTCCCTTCAACCTCATCAGAAGAACGGCCATCAAAGTGTCTGTCCACTCGTATCCTTTACACAGTTGTTTCTTTCGCCTGTTAGAATCAAGCCCTTCCCACTGTGTTCAGTTCCTTCTTTAGAAATTAATAGTAGATGCTTCCTCTGGTTGAGTCCTGAGACAATGAGGTCTTTACACTGAAAAAATTGTCCATAGCTTTCACATGTACAAAACACCACGCAGCAGTCCTCAGGTTCACCCAAACTCACCTGGACATAGCTGTGTAAATACAACCTGAAAATGTCCTCTTTATGAAGAGAGATTTGCTGATACCCTAGGCAGATCCCACCATTGCTGGTGGTTTGCTTTCCTCAGGATGTCACTGCCAGTAAGAGGAGCCTAGAACTTCTTTAGGCAGAGGAGAAGGGCATGAGTTGTCACACTGTCCCTGGCCAAGCTTCAGAGTGGTTGCTTACTGGGCAAAAGAGCAACACACTTGTACCTTCTGGGGCCCAAAGAGAACTGACCATGATAGGCAGAGCCTAGATTCGTGGGGTCTTACTGACCATGGAACATGACCAATCACAAGTTACTCCAAAACTACCAGCAGGTTGAAAATACCAGTGACTTGAGCTTCCTGCCATAGGGGAATATAATGATCAGAGACACATCATCCACATTGTGTTAGTTGCTTTAGGCAGCATCGGAAGCTACCTTTGCCTTCTGATTTGTTCTTCTGCTTTCAAGGCAAGCCAAATCAGTAGACAGAAGAGATTTTGGCTTAGCTTCCAAGGATATTCTCTGGTGACTGTCCAAGTTGGAGATTCTGAATGACAAATTTAGCCCTGGCATCTTGCAAATGATGCAGGAATGGCTTTTTCTAGTTTCCTGAAAGGTGCTAACCAGCTTTTTCTCAGGAGGCTGCAGTAGAAGGAGTTCCCTCAGCTGCCCTCCCCTAAGCCACTGTGCAATAGTTCGCAAGGTGGCTGGACAGCTGTCATGAGCTGACAAGCCTAGATTAGTCATCTTCATACCCAAGATGAACCTGCAGAGCTCAGTGGAGGTGCTTTCCATTTTCTCTCTGTGTGTCTTCTCCATACAGGTAACCAGTGGGAATTATATTTTCTGAATTGAATCTTGGATTTCCAGATTCTTCAAAGGGATACTTAATATGGTAGTAGGCTCCTATTTACTAAATACTTTTGAAGTGTCATAAGTACAGAAGATTTTGAAGGAGAGAACAGCATCCCCATTTTACAGATATTGAAACTGACACTCAGACCTATTTAGTAAATTGTACAAGGTCATGCAGTTAGTTAACAGCCTATACCCTGGTTTGAGCAATGTCTGCAGTGAGAACATAGGCAGTTAATGGAAATGAATTAAGGTAATTATTCTTTCACTGTGTCATCTCTACTTGGGCAGTTGTTCTTTTTTAAAAAATATATACAATTACACAGAAATTACAAAAAAAGAAAAATAGCAAATATCCCAATTCTTCTCCATGGATCCAACTGAATTACACCCAGATCAGTAATAAATAGGTAATTAGAAAGAAAATCCTTGTAAAGAACCAAATGGTCAGTGACTAGTCTATTCATCTGGAGATTTGATGAGTAAATAATTGCTTGGTGGAGTCAGCTGGGAGGAAATTCTGTTGAGCTGTCTCTTCCTCACAAGTTCGCAGTTATACATTTAAATCGCATCAATTTAGTAACTCCAGCCCCAAAGATATTCTTCACGGTGTGGAGTCCTCAGGGTTCTAGAACTAATATTTCACCCCAAATTATAATTCTAATCAAATTTTATATGAATGTTTTCATAAGTAATATGCATAAGATATCATACAATTTACAAAGGCTTATAGAATTAGAGATAGGATTTTAATTTAATCCTTGGGTTAACATTTTTCCCTGTGTGGACACATTTCTTAATTTAATTGCAACTCAGCAGAAAAATACTGTAGTTTAATTAATAGAATTTTCTGTTCAAAATAGATGTGTTCCTCAGTAACCACAAAGCAAAGCATGGCAAAGGCGTTTACAAAACTCAAATGGACTTAAATACACTACTTCTATTCAAATGAAAACGATGGAAGATGAATGGTGTCCTCTTTCTAGAGGTCAAACTTCTCTTCAAATGGCTTGGTTTTTCCTCAAGATGTATTTTTAGGAGCGCAGCTTGTCCTAAGGGAATGTCCAGGTGGGAGAAATTTGTCTGTGGACTCTCCCTCCACCATTTCTTTCCACCTGCTCACTGCCTTCCACTTGCCTGCCTGTTGAAGTCTCCTCCTTTTGGAAATCACTTTGCCTGTTCTGCTCCTTAGAATATCCTCACCTGCTATTTGCATCCTAACCTGCTAGGAATTTCTCCCCCAGACAGTATTTCACGGCTATGTCCTCGGCTGGCTGGCTCAGCTCAATTAGAAAAACAGTTTAGCTAGTTCCCATGAAAGCTTGTACCCCTCCACTTACCTCTAACTTTCTACATTCTCCTTGTCTTTGAGAATAAAAAGGGCGCTTGTTGGATTGAATTTCAGGCCACTTTGTATGGTGAAATGAAAACCTGGGGCAGAAGCACTTTTTGGAAAAGTGACCCTAATCCCATCCCTCTTGCACAGGGGTCTGTTAGACAGATCTGAGTTCACTTCCTAGGACTATGGTTAACAGGCTACATGATCTCAGAAAATATAGTGAAGCTTTGTCAGCATATCTTCTCAGACCCAAATGTAGACAGCAATATGCATCTGTAGGTTAGCGGTGTGAGAAATAATGTGGGCAGACTTTTCCACCCAGGCTGGGCACTCAGTAAATGGGAGCAGATATTAGATGACAGGACTGGAAAGCTGATAGCAACTAATAATCATGAACTTCATCACTCAGCACCAGGGTGATCCTAGATGACATCAGTGGGATGTGGTGAACTCTCAGCTTTTCCTTAACACGTGTTTTTTAGTTGGTTCACTTCATTTATTACCCTCACTATTGTGGCCAATTGTGCGTGCATGACTCAAAGCGATCTTGCAGAGAAAATTGAGTGAGTAGATTCGCTATCGATAGTGTCTTCTCTCTTCGTTCTTCTCTCCTCTTTCTTCCCTTGGTGGTCTTCTTCTTTTATTCATCTTTCCCAGTCTCGTTTGAGTAATACTGAATTGTGCTGCCTGTTTGACTTTGTAATGATTAGGTTTCTTCTACTGTGAGTTTCATTTCATAAACACACGTACGATTTTCTACTTCAAGAAGGCAGAGATCAGTAGTTTTCAACCTTAGCTGCGCATTGGAATCCACTGAGGAGATTTTTAAAAATATCGATGCCCAGAGGGTCTGATTTCATTGGAACAAGGTAACCTGGATAGATGAGTCCTTTCCACTCCCCACTCTAAACACACACACACACTGACTCACTCAAGTGCTAGATATGTAAGTCTTGAAGTTTAGGGAAAGCCTGCTCGGAAAGTAGAGCAGGAGCAGAGTTGAAACACAACTAAGAACAAATGGTTGTGGAAAATATTCATAAAATAAGCAATGAATAAAGCTGTTTAAATTGCCCTAGCTCAGAAGCTTCTAAGAGACCTTGATATCCCTACGGTTATTGAATCTCTTGGAATCAGCAGATGAAAATTCTGTGCTTTTAGAATGGGAGGGAGGGGCTTCCCAAAGCCCTGCACCACCACACTCAGGACAGATCCCCACCCCAAGCTGAGCCTGACATTCCTTCAGGTATAATGACAGGAACTCTATGAAGCTTTTTCCTAACTATAATAGTAATACATGCCACAACAAAAAAATGTTCCGTTTCTATTCATAGATTAAAGGCGAAAAATCATGTGGATATCCTAATGGATGCTGAAAAATTACTTGATAATCTTCAATTTTCATTTGATTTTGAAACTCACAGAAAAGTTGGAATAAGTGGAATTGCCTTGCCCTCCTCACTCTGACACAGGGTATTCATTCTTCAAAAAGTAGGAACCATCATACTTTATTGTGGACATGGAAATCTTTCCTGCTGAGATTAAAAGGGGGAAAAAAGCAGAGATGTTTTCATCAGTTGAACTTTGCAAAGAGGTCCTAGCTGGTGTAGTAAGGCAAAGAAAAGAAACAAAAGGTGCAAAAAAGAGAAAATATTATTACAGGTAATAATATTATTACAGGTAATAATATTATATACATAAAGTATCTAATATAATCTAGAGAAAAACTACTAGAATTAATAAGATAGTATGTAATGTCACTGCATATGCATTAATAGGTACAAGTCAATTATATGTCTATGTGCTAACAACAAACTCAAAGTAATTTTTAAATTATCATTTATACCAGCATTTAAAAATGACAAGTATCTAGGAGGAGGATCATCAAAGCGTGAATAAGATTTTTCTGAGCAAAATCATGAAAAATATTAAGTAAACTCAGAGAAAAACCTAACAAATGGGAAGATAATGTTCTGTTCTTGAACTCAGAATCTCAATATTATAAAAACTCCCTTGAATGACTAATCAATTTAATATGATCCCAATCAAAATCCTGACAGGCTTTTATTGCATGACCTGACAAAGTGACTTGAAAGTTTATATGAAAATGCAAAGAATAAATTCTAGCCAAGACAATTTTGAGGAAGAAAAAGAAAATAAAATTCACTCTACTGGGTGTCAAGATTTACTACAAAGCTGTAATAATTAAAAAGTACATATTGAGGTGGAAGATTAGTCAAACTAGACATAGACCAATTCGTATGCAGGCATTTAATTGGTGGTGCAGGTGGCCCCACAGAATGGCAGAGAAAGGACAGACTTCAGTCAACGTTGCTGACGAATTATAAATGCCAGTGCAATAATTACGCTGAACAAATGTAATTATACCACACACAAGAGTCGATTCTAGGTAGATTGCACCTGAATTTATTTGTGAAATACAAAGATCTGGCACTTAAAGCAAGAAAAAAAAGGAAAATATCTTTATGACTTCAGGCTAGGAAAGTTTTATTCCATTTGTCATAGGAAACCCAAATAGATTTCAGTATCTTAAAATTAGGAATTTCTGTTCATCAGAGGACAACTTGAAGAGCATGAAAAAGAAAGCCTGCAGAGAAGAAAGTACCTGCAACCCTACATGTGTGAAACATGCTGGTATCCAGAGTGTTGAACCCCTACCAGTCAACTAGGAAAATGCCATCACAAACAACGGAAAGGGAGCAAAACACTTAACAGGTGCTGCACTAAAGTAGAAACCTAAATGGCCAATGAACACACACAGGGATTCCTAACATTTTTTATCAAGGAAGCGCAAGTTTAAACACACCAAGGAGCTGGTTCATACTCATCATATAAGGAAACTTATAAAGGACAGCAATACTAAGCATGGGGAAGGCACACGGCAGCAGGAACTCGTATGCTGCTCCTGGGTAGTACACTGGTATGAACCATCTCTTATGCAGTAGTGGACATTACTTAATAAATATAAAGATACACATACACTGTGTTCCTCTAATTGTACTCTTACGTACCTATACCCAACCAAAATATGAGATGTGACCAAATACCTAGTGAATTTTGAAATATACAAATTTATTACAGTAAAAGATGCATTGCCTTTAATTCCCCTCAAAATCCTCTTCCTCATTTCAAACATACTTATCCCCTCATTCTGGTCACTTTTTGAAACAATGCGGGAAGTTTTCTTTCATAAGAATCTTTACAAAGTATGACCAAAAATATAATGAGTCCTGCTGCTGAGCGTCACACAGTGAAAAGGCAGGCTTGTACATGACAGTGTGTCCTTGTCTGCCTTATTTATTGGGTATGGCATCTTATAACTTCTGGCTCTTCCCTGAAGTCAAAACGACCATGAAAGGTAAATGTTTTGAGTCAATTCAGGACAGCAAGGCAGGCATGATAACACAGCTAAAGACACTCATGAAAGAAGGCTTCCAGAAGTGCTGCAGAAAGAACGCTGGGATAAGTGTGTTGGAAGCTGGAGGGAGTATTCTGAGGAGGGAGGGAAGTTAATGGTAATGTGTCTTTTACTGTAATACTAATTTTTAAAGTTTAAATATTCATCATACTTTTAGATAACACTGTATATGTATTGGTGTGCCCTAAAATAGAGCTACAGAAAAAGTTTATGAGCATTTCCTATAAAAACTAACAATTGGAAGCAACCCAGATATTCATAAATCTTCAAATATATTAAATATTTGTTATATCCTAATAATGAGATAAAGTACAGCAATGAAAATGAATAAACTATAGGTTAATTCAGGAATGAGAGTGAGTATGTAGAACATAAAATTGAACCAAAACAAAACAGAACAAAATAGCCAGACACAAAAGGATTATATAAGTTCGATACCACTTACATAAATTCAAAAGTAAGCAACATTATTTCATTTAGGGATTGTCACAGTCTGTTTTCTGTGGTTATAACAAAATACCTGAGATGCATCACTTATGTATGATAGATTTTTCTTTGGTTCTGGGGCTGGGACATCTAAGCACGGTGCTGGCATCTGCTTAGCCTCTGGTGAGGGTCCTCTTGCTACATCACCTGATGGCAGAGGGTGCAGATGGTGAGAGACGAGTATCCTAGTTCAGGCATCGCTTCTTTTTCTTATAAAGCCATTGGTGCCATCATGGGCTCCACCCCATAACCCCTTGTAATCCTAATTACTTCCCAAGGGTCCACCTCTAAATAGCATTAATATATTAATTTGGGGAGTAAGTCTCCAAAACATGGACTTTGCGGGAACACATTTAACCACAGCACACTTAGGAGGTAAAAATGCTAAAAGTACCAAATATCAGGAAGAGAAGAACACATAGGACAGAGGGCCAAGACTATAATTAGGAAGGGGCTGCAAAGGGCTTGCAATGTCCATTTTGTGACTTGGTAGTTGCCACACGGGCTACTAAGAACTGAACTGTGCCCTCCCCGCCCCGCAAATTCCTATGTTGAAACTCTCACCCCCAATGTGACTGTGACAAAACACTGTGGTCAGCAAGTGATGGAGCTCCAGTGAGGTCACCAAAGTGGAACCATCATCCTAGAACTGGTGCTCCTATGAGGAGGAAAGTCAGGGTTCTCTCCCTGCATGAGAGGACACAGGGGAAGATGGCCAGGCGTGAGCCAGGAAGGGGAGCTCTACCAGCTCCTCGCCATGCTGACATTCTGACCTCAGACTTCAGCCTCCAGAACTGTGAGAAAATAATTTTCTGTTGTTCAGGCCATCTAGTCTATATTATTTTGTTACAGTAGACAGAGATAACTGATACAAAAGCACTCATTTTAAAACAACTGAATTATGTTTCCTGTGCATTCTTAACATGCATGTTCTATATCATAATATAAACAAAAGCAAACAGAAAGAAAGCAAGGGACATGATCTTATATCAGAGAAAGTGGAACTTAAGCCAAAAGTCATTAAACAGGACACTTTCTGAATGACACTTTGTAAAAGGCATATAATCCATAATAGTAATTCATGTCTTTACAAAAAATAATATGTCAACAATATTTATAAGGCAAAAATGGTAAGAATCTAAGGACAAATAGACAAAAGCATTGTAGGAACAGGAATGTTTAGTTTATTTCTTTTGCTCTGTAACAGATTAAGTATAAAATGTAATATATGTAAAGATCTGACTTAGTTGGTAATATGATATACTGATTAATATATTGCAAACCATATTTCCTGACAATAGAGAATACATCTCCTTTTCAAAAGACCATACAAACTGAGCATGGTGAGGGACACCTATAATCCCAGCACTTGGGAGACTAAGGCAGGAGGATCACCATGAGTTTGAAGACACCCTGGGCTACATAGTGAGTTCAAGGCCAGCCTGAACTACATAGTGAGACCCTATCTCCAAAAAAAATCATATAAATTGACCAAATATTAAGCCACATAGGAGTTTCAAAAAGTTCAAAAAATAGCAAAAATAAATAAAATATCCTCTGATCACATTTGCAGTAAAATTAGAAAATAATAGTACAACCAAATAATTAATATGAGCAATCTTTCTATTTTTTAAATTTAAAAATCTCTCTTAAAGAACTTGTGTGTGTAAGACAACTACAAATCAAAATTATAGAATTTCTAGGAAAGGAAAGATAAACAACAAAACAACCATTTAATCAGAACCCAGAAGGTAAAGAAAAGAGGCTAAAGGAATACTTTATAGCATTAAAACAAAGGATATATCAATAAAAATTAAAAATGATTCAAATACCTAACATAAAACTAAAAAAAGAATAAAATAAATGAAAGAAAAACAGAAAGAAGAAAATTAGCAAAATACTTGAAATAATGAATCTAAAACTGCTGTAAAAAACTCCAAGACCTTTATACTGAAAAATGACAAACATTATTGAGAGAAATGTTAAAGTAATATAAGTTTCTTGATTACTTTTCTCTCGTTGCTGGGACAAAATATCTGATGCCCAAAATTAAGGAAGGAAAGGTTTACTTAGCTCATAGTTTGTGGGGGTTTTAGTACTTACGTAGCTGGTTCCAAGGCAGAGTGGCACACGGCAGAGGGTAACAGTTCATGGTAGTAGAAGACAGCAAAAGCAACAATAGCAAAAGGGAGGAGCAGTGGCAAGCGGCCTCTTTCCCTACCTTGCACTGTATGCAAACTACCTGCCCCAGGGCAGGTACAGCACTCACATCCATAATTCCAGCATTGGACCATGAATCAATCATAAACTCTAGAACCTGTCCCATGACTGCATGAGGCTTTGGGGGTCATCCAGACACAAACCATAACAATAACATCAAATAAAGTTAAGCATAGCTCATGTTAATGAATTAGAAGTCTTACTATTGTTAAAGTGCTAGTACTGCCCAAATTAAAGGCTCAATGAAATCTTGCTATCCAGCAGCAGTTGATAGTGGATGAGTAGATTTTCCTTGCACGTTTGAAACAAAATTTACTTAACTATTGTCCAATTGTTAGAAATTCACCTTGATCTTAATAATCAACATCATCTTTCTATTTTGCCATCACCATGAATTCTTCAGCAAACAACCCTAAGCATGTATTTTTATGCCCATGACACGGGTAAATGTGAGAGACAAATCCTCAGGGTGGAACTGCCTACAATAAGGGATTTGCAATTCTAATTTTTGACATAGTTGTATCAATTTCTATCCCCAATAATTACTGAATCCATTATCAGATTTTGTATTAATTGAAGTGTGGACATAATTTCCTTTATAAACACAATTTGAGAAAACATAAACCATGAATATCTTCTTGTCTGGTTCCAGTCCTGGAAAGGCAGAGGCCAAAATCTGATGGTGCTGAGCACTGTTAGTCTTGTGGAAATTATTAGGTTAGATTGTATTTCTGAAATGCAAACAATAACAACCATTATTTGTTTGCTGTATTGCTGGGAGCTAAAAGAAGAAAAGAAATATCCTTGGGATGAACTGGGGCTCAAAAGAGCATGCTTTGTATATTTTAGGACAAAGTAAATTGTAGTCAGTGAGCAATCAGAGGCTGATCTTTTTGCCACCTTCTTGATACAATCTTTTGGACACGGGTGGTTCCTATCCTTTATCTCTTTCCTCTCTTCCATTACCCTCCCTGAAATGCTGGTAAGCATAGCTCCCTGCTTGCCTATCTGACTGCTTGTGGGACAATACAGACTCTATTCCCATGTCATAATCTCCCCTCCAGCTCACAAAGAGATCACAGGTCCATGGGGCCCGAACTAGAGAAAAATAAGCCAGATTAGGGACCCACAGGAGATGGAAGGGACAGGCAGGGGCAGTGTGTGTGTATGTGGGGGCAGCACAAAGTGTTAGCAGTGACAATCCACATGCCCGGGCTCACAGAAAATTATGGGATGTGCTCGTTGATGACCTGGGACACCCATCCCTGACCACACCAAGATTCAGAAAAATGTCTTGATAAATTACAGCAGTTTTGTTGCAGGAAAACCATAATGAAAAGAGAAATATTTTCTTGCTTGGAAAAGAGCTTGTGAAATGGAGCTAACCTACATCAAACAGGGGAATAATACCTAGACCTGCATGCACAAAGTATTGTCTTGTACCTTTTAAAATATATAGGATGGCTATCATATAATAGACATGATTTATCTGATTGTTTTTAAAAATCAGTATTACCTTTTGGATATATGTCTAAATGTACAACTATAGATCTAATTTCTTCTCACTGCTGTATAATATTTCACAAAGCCATTCACAGACTGTATTTTCTTCTAAAAGTCATAAATTTTCTTTCTACATTTAGGTATTTCATCCTTCTAGAATTCACTTTTTATGTGCATGAGACAGGCCTCCAAAATTGCTCCATGTGGATTATCCCAAATTCATTTTAAACAGATTGTCCTTTCCCAAGTGATTCCTACAGCTACTTCTGTGGCAGAGGCAGTAAAAGAAAGATTCCCACATCTACTCAAATCTGTTTCCCTCAGTCATCGGTCACTCCCTCCCACATGGATTTAAATACTTTAGAATAAGACTGACTGGTTAATTCTTCTCTCCTTGATTATTTGTGTTTTTAAAGATCATCATGTTTCTTTACCTTTCTGTATTAATTTAAGGGCTATATTTTCAAGCTCTTTACTGTAACTCCATTGAGACTGTGACTGGAAGTGCACTGAGTTTATCTATTACTGTAGGAAAAATCACCCCTTTCATGATGGAAGCTGCACACGCAGCAGCCTAGGAATATCTCTTAATCTACACAAGACTTACTTTATATTCCTCTCTCTGATTTATATTATCTCGTCCCTAGGTCCATTATGACTTTGATTGCTCCTTTGAATATTTATTTTTATTTCTAAACTTTGGTAATGTTATTAATTTCTCTATATTAATATTTATGCACTTATTTTGCACTCAGAAATATTGCTGAGCTCCTTAACAGGTGTGATGGCTTGTGTCTAGATGTTCCCCCCAAAACCTCATGTAGTCAGACATGGGGTTTCCCAGAGATGGCTGGATCTACAGTGTGTGACGCTGGGATTGATTCACGGTGTAATGTAGAATAACGGGGACTAGGATTGAGGACATGAATGCTACCCACCCTGAGTAGCCTGGAGAAGATATAAGGGATAGAAAGAGCTGTGGCCAATCCTTGCTTGCTTTGCTACCTTCTGCCCACTGAGAACTGTTTCTCCTCTACAATGCCTGTCTGCCAGCCACCCTGCCTTGGAGTCAGCCGATTATGGACTGACCTCTACAAACTGTGAGCTAACTAAGCCTTTTCTCCTTTAACTTTGGGTGTTGGGTATTTTGTCCCAGCAATGAGAAAAGTAGCTAAGACAATAGATTACATTTCTCTGTAGATTTTCTTGGTTTTTCCATTTGGCCATTATGTCATCTGCAAGTAGTGATGAATTTGGGACACCCCTTATGATTGTTATGTCACTTGTTTATTTTTCATGTCTTGCTGGATGGGCCAAGGTCTTCAGCACAATACTAAATCAGAGTTGTATAGTAACCCTGTTCCTTTATCGCCTGATTTTAAAGGGTGTGGTTCTGGTTTCTCAGTTTTGTCATGGTCTGTGAGATTCTCCTAACCACTCCTCATCATTCCGTCTCATTTCTGGTTTGCTAAGATTTCTGTTACATGGGGTGTTTCTATCAATTTTTTATCACTAT
Source organism: Dinomys branickii (assembly GCA_004027595.1). Classification (NCBI taxonomy): domain Eukaryota; kingdom Metazoa; phylum Chordata; class Mammalia; order Rodentia; family Dinomyidae; genus Dinomys; species Dinomys branickii. The sequence goes on from PVLD010022660.1 coordinate 19,206, forward strand.
ATCTATATTTGTTAAGATGATCACATAGTCTTTCACTGTTAATAGAGTAGGTTGCACAGGGTGGATTTGCTGCTCTGTTTTTCATGCTTCCTGCCGATCCTTCATGTGTGTTATTTGACCTATTTTGGTAAGTGGTGCTGTTAGTCATCCCTATCCTGTCCCTCTGGGTCACTGTGGCTGTCTTCCTCACTGCATTATTTCTTTTGTATAAACTCTCACTTATTCTTGCAGAATAAGTCAGCTTTTTCATCTACTACAGTGTTTCTTAACAAATGATGTAAGGACCTCTCTCCGGCACTAGAACTCTCTCACTATCCATTATAACAGATTTTTAAAAATACAATAATGTTAAATCTGAAACAGATTAATCATAATTTTCATATGATCTTTTTTAACTCTTTATGCTCTTAAAAGCAGGGTATGTGCTTCACGGACTGATTCAGTGCACACTGGTTAACACAGAGTTAATGATAAATGGCTCATCTTGACTATTGTATTTATTATCATCAGACAGTTTTTACATTTGTTAAATTTGTATTTGCCATTGTTACTGTTGATTTGTATAATGCCATAGTTCACAACAATTAATCATCATTTCAAAAGTGGTTTGCTGGAGTACAATGATAATGACAAAAATAGAAATGTAAATCCTACAATATGAAATAAGGTCACCAGTATAAGTAATAAATGGACTCCATTGTAAATATAAAGCATGAGTCCATCTATAGTAAGACAAATGCAGAAGAAATGTAGATAATCTTATAAAGGTAGATTTTAGATACATATGAAAATCGAACTCATGGCAATGAATCATGATCATTGAATTTTGACAGACCTTAGCATTTTTGTCAAGTAATTGTATAAAGCTACCAAAACTTCCATATTACTTTCTAATAAAGCCTACCAACCTTACTTTTAAACCAAGTGACTACCCCTAGCACCAGCACAAAATAAAGCTATCCCATGAAAAATTGTGAAATTTGATGCTAAAGTTTGAGAAGACACCACAACTAGAAAAGTCATCATTCCATCTTGATAGCAAAGCAAGCACAACTGTACTCTTGCTAAGATGTGACTTCAGCTTCAACATCAATTACAAATACTGTTTTTGGAAAAGCAGTAAGAAAAACCATTGGTAGAATTTCTTTATCAGACTAAATACATCTTGTATTCCTTATGATGTTCTTGGCATTTAAAATCTATGACTGTTAAGTACCATGAACAAAGAGATTTTACTTTATAGTTGAACAGAACTATGAATAAGTCAGTTTCAGCATATGTTCACTCTATATGTGAGAGAAATATGCGTAATTACTTTTTCTCCTCCTTATCATGAAAAAGTATTAAGAGATTTTCTTTCTTAAAGATTAATTTAAAACTATTAAACAAAAAAGTAAATTAGTTTGTACACCCAGGTCTGTAGCAATATTGTTCATGAAGTTCAAAAAGTGGAAATATCTCATGTGTCCATCAACAGATGAACGGGTAAAAAAATCTGTTAGTATGCATGAACAATGGAATATTATTCAGCTTGAAGAGTGGATGAAATTCTGATATATGTCACAATATACATGAATCTTGAGAAAACATGCATTATAAAATAAGATAAACATAAGTGAATAATTGTATGATTTCACTTATATAAGGTACTAAAGGAGACAAAAAGGAGGATAAAAGTTTTCAGGGACTATGGCATGGGAAGCTATTGTTGAACAGATTTAATCTGTTTTAAGATGGAAAAGTGTGGGAGGTAGACAGTGACGATGGTTCTACAGCATGGTAAATGCACTTCATGCCCCCAAATTGTACATTTTACAGTGGTTATGGGGGTAAACTTTGCTAAGTATGTTTTACAAAAGTTTTGCAATTAGACAAGAAAGAGAAATAAAAGGAATAGGGACACAAGAGAAAGAAGTAGAATTACCGTTATTTGCAGATGACATGATGCTCTACATAGAAGACCTCAGAAACTCCACCAAAAGACTTCTAGATTTAAAAACCAAATTCAGTAATGTAGCTGGACACAAAGTCAACACACAAAAATCAACAGCATCCCTGTGCACAAACAACAAGCTCACTGAGAAAAAAATTAAAGAAACAACATTCTTCACAATAGCAGCCAAAAAATGCAATATTTAGGGATCAATCTAACAAAGGAAGTAAAAGATCTATGCAGTAAAAATTTTGGTACTCTGAAAAAAAGAGATTGAAGAGGAGCTCAGAAAATGGAAAGATATTCCTTTCTCATGGATAGGAAGAGCCAACATTGTGAAAATGGCCATATTCCCAAAACTGTTATACAAATTCAGTGCAATCCTGATCAAAATACCATCAGTATACCTTACAGATCTAGAGAAAATATTCCTAAAGTTCATCTGCAACCAGAAGAGACCCAGAATAGCAAGAGCAATCCTGGCCAACAAAAGCAAGGCAGGAGGCATCACAATCCCTGACTTAAAATTATACTACAAAGCTACTGTGATAAAATCAGCATGGTACTGGCAAAAAAAAAACAACAACCAGATGTGAGGATCAGTGGAACACATGAGAAGATGCAGACACAACTATGAAGACACTCAGCCACCTTACCTTTGACAGAGGGGCCAAACATGTTCACTGGAAGAAGGAGCCTCTTTAATAAATGGTGCTGGAAAAACTGACTTTCCACATGCTGAAAACTAAAACTAGACCCATATCAACCACTATGCACTAAACTAAAGTCAAAATGGATCAAAGATCTAAATATTAAAATAGAAACACTAAATCTACTGGAAAAGAAAGTAGGTAAAAATCTTGAAAACATAGGGGTAGGCAGAGAATTTATGAAACAAACCAAACTGCATGGGAAATACTTCAACGAATCAATAACTGGGATCTCATCTTATTGAAAAGTGCTTGCACATCAAAAGAAATCACTAACAGAGTATAAAGCAAACCCATAAATCTGGAAAAAATTTAGCCAACTATAACTCAGACAAAGGGCATCTAGACCATATAAAGAATTAAAAAACATCAGGCCCCCAAAATTCAAAGATGCAATCCAAAACTGGACGTCTGAGATGAACATACACTTTGCAGATGAAGAAATACAAAAGACAAATAAATGTATGAAGAAATGTTCAATATCGTTGGTCATTCAAGAAATGCATTTTAAAACAAGACTGAGATTCCATCTTACACCAGAAAGAATGGCTATCATCAAGAAGTCAATCAACAACAAAAGCTGGTGTGGACGTGGGGACAAAGGAACCCTATTCCACTTTTGGTGGGAGTGTAGACTGGTACAACCATTGTGGAAATCAGTGTGGAGATTCCTCAAAAAGCTAGGATTAGAGGTCACATACAACCCAGATATTCTCCATCTGGGTATTTTTCCAGAAGAACTGAAAACATCATATCACAGTGATATACATGCACCCATATTTATAGCAGCATAATTTGTTATAGGTAAATTCTGGAAACAACCCAAATGCCATCAACTGAGGAATGGATAAAAAAGGTGGTATTTTTATACAATGGAGTATTATTCAGCTATTAAGAAAGATAAACTCCAGGCTTTTGTAGGTAAATAGACGCAACTAAAGACCATACTCATAAGTGAAATAAATCAGGTCCACATGTTCAAACATTGTATTGTCGCCTTAGTGTAAGAAAATGAAAGAGTAAATAAAATCCAAAAGGTACAACAGATACTGTGCAAGTGAAAGATACTGCTCAAAAGGAGAGAACAACTAGAATAAGAGAAAGAGGAAAAGAAAGCAAGGGAATCACACACACACATGCACGCACACACGCACACAGACAGAGATAGCTAAGATAACTGTACTACTAGTTTCTGTTGATTTATTGAGAAGAACATTTAATGCTTAATTTGTTTTTGATCAATTTTGCATGCCTGTATCTGGTAATCTGAGAAACTATTTTGAAGATAACAATATGCAATGTAACTACCACTGTTGATTTCCTACCATCTTGTTTTGAATTTCTGTATTTTTTTAAAAAAATGTTTTATTCCTTTAAAATAAAATAAAAATTCAAAAACAGTCACATCGAAGCAGCCTGGAAGAAGTCCCAGCCACGTGGTCAGTAAGGACAGACAGTGCCGTCCAAACTGCACATCCTGCTTTCCAATGCCAGCACACGAAACTTACCAGGGCAAAAGCTGCTGAAAACTGCAACTCCGGGTCCTGATTTGCTATGAAAGGGCACAGTGGCAACTGTGAACACATGCTGACTGTGGCCTTCTCAGGCTGCAGAGCAGAGAGGAGCAGGAGAGAGGCTGCCCTCCCCCACAGAATGACTCTGGCTGGCAAACAAAATGGGCTTCCATAGTGTTTTGAAATTGAGGGACTGAGGGATGAAACTTTTGTAAATGACCATTCCTACAAATATAAATGGTTTAGCTCAGTGATCCATTCACGATTTTGAACAGTATGGCTCTTTGACTGTGGGGGGCTAAATGTCAGGATTTCTAATGATTAAACATCAGGATTTGAGAAGCAGTACAAACGGCTTAGTGACTAAGTTTGACTTCTTTCCAAAACCCAGTGATTTTCTTCATTCACCAGGAAGAAAACTTCAGGAAACACACATATTAAAAATCATGTCCAAATCCCACCAAGGAAAGGAGGTGCCTTCACTGCCTGTCGTCTCCTGAGCTGAGACATTCAATCTGCCAGCACTCAGCCCTTGTCCTCCAGAGAACTTTGAGACAGTCCTCACAGAACACTCTCCCCAGCATTTCTGGGTCTGTGTTTGATCAGAAAAACTGGAAATACCCATCACAGCTTCCCAACAACCTATAATTCTGACTTAAGATTTTCTAATTTAGAAAACATAAAGGTGGAGGGATCAACAAGATTTGGTTGACGCTGACAGCTCTGCAGCCGATATAGATTTCCTCATGAACAACTTTAAACACTATTCCTCCTTTCAGAGATATGAGAAAACATGACCATTACTCACTTTGTCCTTTAAGACATATGTGCTCAAGGTTTAAAAGATCACACAGTTCTCCAAGGACTTTCCCAAAAGCCAGCAAGCAACGTACTATTATTCCCTCTCTTCTTAGCCTGGACCCTATTTTCCCCGGGGAAGAGCTTTCACCTTTTTTACCTCTTTCTTCTGGTACATCTCTATCTCTAATAAAATACTTGCAGCATTTAAAAAAAAATTTCCATTCATATGACTTCCTACAGTGAAAAAAGGAAGAATTAGGGACACACACACACACACACACACACACACACACACACACGCTCACTTTCTTTCACCCTCATCTTTCTGCCATGGCTGGAAGTAGAAACATTTGGAGAGGAGGGATGGAGAAAAGCCCCATCCTCTTCCACATCTTCTGCCATCAGTTTGGAAAGGAGTCTCCAGCCTCCACAAGACAGGGAGGCCCTGGGAGCCTCCTGGAGTGGGAGGCCCCTTGTTCCTCATCTGCCACTGCCCACTGCCTGCCTTCAAGGCTTCCGGCTCTCTCAGCCCTACACCACCCACCGCCCATCCATCTGCCACAGTGTGCAGTGTTCTGCCGTCTGTACCCGGTCTTCTTACCTACTCTTCTTCCTTTTGCTGCCTGGGTGATGTCCTTTGCATGTGTCCCTTTGGACAGCCACCCAAGCCTCCTCCTCCCTCCTGGAGGCAGAAGGGCTCCTTGCTCCCTCCGTGGCACAGCTAATGCCCCTTCCAAACCCAGTGCCCTTTCCATGCTCCTCTCCAGGTATGTCTTCACTGTTATTTACACCTTCGAAGCTTTGATAAAGATACTGGCAAGAGGGTTTTGTCTAAATGAGTTCACCTACCTGCGAGATCCCTGGAACTGGCTGGACTTTAGCGTCATTACCCTAGCGTGAGTATTTCCACTGCGGATTTGTGTGTCACTCTGGGCTTCTGGGAGTGTGCAGGATCCCAACCTGGTTATGTTTCTTTGTTTCAGTCCCTTATGTGGAATCTCATGGCCTGGGCTTTTCTTGCCATAGAATGTTACTTTGGGAGTCACTCTTCAGGCCTAGTGCCTTCCCCACAGGCACAAGTCCAGACCTCCACTCTGAGCTGAGAACTGACCAAAGTGGCTCGGCGTTGTACCTTCCCCACATATCTCCGGGGAAACCTCACCCAAGATGGGCTGCCCAATGCTGCACATTTCCCATCCAGCGGTGTAGCTTAGAGCCCCTGGATCACAGTGCATTCTCTGCAGTAACCCTTTTTGGAAGAGAATGTGATGATTACATCAGGACCGGTGTTAGTCTACGGGTAATAGTGCCATGAAGTTTCAGTGCTTGGCCTGGTCTTCCCAGGTTCATGTTCCCAAGACTATGCTGCACACACAGGTGCTGTGTGCCCTCCTCTGGTCTTCTCCTTGCCGGAATACTGACTGACTTCTGGTCTTACAGATACATTGGCTCAGCAACAGAACTGAAAGGATTCTCGGGGTTGAGGACATTCCGAGTTCTCAGAGCTTTAAAAACAGTTTCTGTGATCCCAGGTGAGCAGTTTTAATCAATACATTTATTCACAGAGAAAATGTTAGCTTTCACACCTAATGCCCTCCTTAAATTATCACAAAAACCCTGTAAGATTTGAGGGCAAGGACTACTGTCTCTATACAACAGACAAGGAAACCAAGGCCCTGAGAATAGAAAACGTAAGACTAGATCCTCATCACTCATGAAAGGCAAAGTGTGACCTAGAAATTGGCTGTCCTGGTTCCTAGGCCAATGCTCTGTCTACTTACCCAACAATAAATGACAAGAGGGTCAAGTTTTCATTTCCTATTCTTGCTGTGAGGTTTGAGGCAAGATCCCCAGTTGGATTCTCACTTACACCTTAAACTAAAAATTTAAATTTAAGGTGGGGAGGAAGAGATAAAGCATTCTTAAGTTCTGATACCTTCACCATTTCTGTAGCTCAAAAACTCACGGCCCAGTTCTGTCACTGGACCTGCAGAGGAGGAAACAAGCTGGGCACTGAGAAAGAATTCAGCAACAAAAGTAGTCCATGAAAGCTCATCTCACTGGACCTCTAAAAGCTCTTGTCACCAGTAGCTCAGTCATCCACTAGTAGCCTGCCGGTGGCCAAGCCAGGGGCAAGGTAAATCAGCCTGAAGAGGGACTCAGAGCTTCCTCCTTGTGGTGAAAGGACAAGCTCCTCTCCTGGCCTGAGAATCCCTTCCCTCATCCATTAAACAGAAGCATTAGTGCCAGGCCTGATGGGATAGCTCAGTGGGGGAGAGTGCTTGCCTAGCAAGGACTGATACCCTGGGTTTGATCCCCAGCACCACAGAAAAGAAATGAACAAAATCTCTTCTATAGTAAGGACTCCCTTTCTCCCAGTCTACAGTCCATGTCTTGATGTACAGGAAAAGATTGAAGTCTTTACCAACTTCCACTGGACAAATTTGGTATCTCTTCCCCTGCTCCTAGCCAGGAAGATCCTGACTCTTGTTTACAAGACCTGGCCTGTCTAGTTTCCTGCTGAGGCCTCCTCCGTCTATGGTCTCTTGACACACCTTGCATCAAGTTCCAGAATCCACTGTTTCCACCAATGCGCCAAACCCTGGCTCATCTCCAGTCTTGGCTATACACTTCTGAACATCCTCCCTCTTCTCCTCGCTCATGTTTATCCCTCAGGGCTCTACCAAGACATCAACTCCTCAAAAACTCATGCCAGCCCTTTCTAATTTTGTTGCCCTGAGCTTCAGTGGACAGCATACCTGGACCTAGTTCTTCATGGATTATTTGTTCACCAAAGTGACAGGGTCTCTCAGATTTCCTCCTTTTCTCCCTCAGTGACTCAGCGTTTTTCATGGTCTTGTTATCAGGCAGCTCCTTCTAAAAGTGGCTGATTGACCGTGATCATGTTCCGGGTTGCTCACTTCTCCTTCCGGAGTTGACTCCAGGTTCTTATAATCTTGAACAAAGAACTAAATGAAATGAGCAAGAGGCAGTGGCAAAGTTTATTTGAAAAAGTAAAAGTGAGGTGTGTGAGGGAAAAACTGGCTCTGTCGAGCAAGCTTGGACCGAGTAAAAGAGGAAAAAAAAGCAGATAAAAGCATACCTTGGAGGAAGCAGCGCAGGTTGTCATGAGGAAAGCCGCCATAACAAGCTTTTCTTGCCAGCTGTGTTCTTTGCTGCCGTCCAGATCTTGAGGGAACCTGCAAGAACTTCTACCTATGAGTCCCGAGAGATAGTGCTAACATCCTGCACCTCAGATTGAGGTCCAGGCCATCCTAATAAGTCCTGGGGAGAAGTCCATGTGCAGGGCTTTGGGAACTGTTCTGTGCACATGTTCTGGGATCTTTGGAATTAAGAGGTCACACCTACTTCCTCAGCCATGTGTCTCACTCCATTGCTTGGTTCTTCACTTGATGTCTTTGTGTCTGTTGGTTTGTCTGTCTTTGTGTGTGTTCACAGGTATGAAATATTTACAAGCCCCAGGCAGTTCCAAGCCTCCTATTGCCCTCCAGCCTTCCCACAGAGTGAAGTCCATGTGTCCTAAGCCTTGACCTGCATCCCAGAACTGAGATGAGCTCAGAAAGATAGATGCAAAATACTGGGGTGGAGGGAGCAGCCTCGCATCTAGAACAGGGTGTGGAACAGAGCGGGTACACTGCCGTTTCTCTAACAGACTTGATATGCCAGGAACCCATTAGCCTTGAAATGGTACAAATGGATTCCTTGGATTTCAGTTGCTTATCTTTGAGGACTACGGGCCTGTCTGCCCCTCAGGGCAACTGCAAAATTCTGATCAGAAGCTGAGCTTAGAACTGCCAGGTGTTTGTTACTGCTGCACACCTGTGTGTAAGGGGACAAGGACTCAGGCGTGTGCCGTCCATGTCCACAGAGCAGCATCACTGTGGTCTTCCCTCAGGGCTGAAGGTCATTGTGGGGGCGCTGATCCACTCGGTGAGGAAGCTGGCCGATGTGACCATCCTCACTGTCTTCTGTCTGAGCGTCTTTGCCTTGGTGGGCCTGCAGCTCTTCAAGGGGAACCTCAAGAACAAGTGCGTCACGAATGGCACAACTCCCCAGCAGGCTGCCAACTGTTCACTTAAAACCTGTGAGTGAAACTACATTCTAGATGGGGCCTGGGGACCAAGGAGTTCAAAGCTCTGCATATCTTTTAGTCATTTTGGGTACTTTTTGGCTTATTTCAGTTTGTTTTGTTTTATTTTTGTAGTCCTTGGGTAGAACCCAGGCCCTCGTACATGCTAAGGCAAGTGCTCTACTACTGAGCTACACCCCTAGCCTCATTTTAAATTTTACTTTGCTTTGAAGTTTCACTAACTTGCCCATGTGTTCGTGGCCTCAAAGTTGCAGTCCTCCTGCTTCAGCCTCCTAAGTAGCTGGGATTACAGGCCTGTGCCCCCACACCCAGCTAGATATTTGTTTTGATTCCTCATTCCTGCTGAAATGCTCTTTTTGAGTTATGTTTTACTTTTAGGTTCCCCATTTCCTGCTTTCCCAGTATCCCATTTGTAAGGAAATATGCTTTTAAATCCAGACACAAATCATTCTGGCTCTGCTGGAGGAAGCGCAGAGCCAGGCTGCTGCCCAGCTCTTCCCGGATGCAACTTCTACCTTCTGCATGGCTCCAGGCATCCACGGAGTACCCACTGGGTGCACGCAGCCCAGGGAGTTCCCCTCACTCAGCAGAAGACCACACAAAGCCCGGCTGGAAG
>PVLD010022661.1:0-28892 GCA_004027595.1 Dinomys branickii
AAAAAGAAGAGTGAACTGACAACCTACAAAAAAAAAAAAATGATAAACTTGAGGCTTTTATAGGTAAATGGATGCAACTAGAGACCTTACTCATAAGTGAAATAAATCTGACCCACGTGTAAGTATCACATTGTCTCCCTGGTGTAAGAATATGAAAGAGTAAATAAACCCAAAGTATACAATAGATAATAAGAGAGGGAAAGAAACTGCTCAAAGAAAGGAACAATTGGGATGAGGGAAAGATGAAAAAGTACTAAGGTAAATTATATAAGTACATATATATATATATATATATATATATATATATATATATGGATTGGTGGCATAACTATACTGTTGGTGTCTGATGATTTATTGAGAGTCTTGCTAAGGGCAACAATCAATGATTAAAAGGTTTTTTTTTAGACTGTTTTGACCAAATTTGCATGCTTGTATCTGGTAATCTGAGCAATTTATGTGATGACAACAATTTGCAGAATAACAACCAATGGTGAATTCCTACAAACCTGCCTAGTGACACTATGTATTGTTGCTAATGTTCTTTTAAATTATTATTTTCTTACTCTCTTTAATGATTTGATCAATCTTGTATTCTTACATCTGGTAATCTGAGCAACTTCATTGAAGGTAACAATATGTAATATAACAAACACTGTCAATCCCTTTCATTTGGTTTAGGACCCTGTATCATTTTTAATGTCCTTGTTTGTGTTGCTTGTATTTTGCTATTGTTCTTTTTTTTGGCACCATTTTCTTTAAAATTAAAAAAAAAGATTTTAAAAAGAAGCAGATTTAATATAACATATAATAGGTTAATAGGTTTTATACACACACACACACACACACACACACACGCACGCACGCACACACACATGCAGAGTCTGGTGAGGCAGTGTACAAAAGGACAAAAGGGTCATCGACACTGGAGAACCAAAGGATCCAGTCAAAAGTTGAAGGTCTGGAGCTCACTGCAGAGTCCCATGTGAGTCCGTATAAGAAGCCAAAGGATTTGTGCTGGAAGGCTGAAGAGAGTACTGGAGAAAAGGAGATGAATGTCCAAGGCAATGGAAAAGACTGAAGCTCCTCCAGAGAAGCAGAAGGGAGTTTTCCTTCTTCTTTCTCTTTTATTCTACTCAGGCTTCAAGCCTATTGGTGCATTCACATCCAGGGTTAGTCCTCCATCTTCAGTAAATCCATTTGGTCACATCCAGCATTATGCTCAACCAATCAATTGGTCCTTTCTTACTCAAGTTGACATAATAGTTAACTATTATAGCCCATTACTCACCCTTCAATAAACAGAGCAGAAAAACCAAAAACTTCTCAACACAAAAATATTAAAAATATCCAGTAAACACTAAACTAGATGAAAAATGAAAAATACATTTCAATTCATGTATGGATCCAGAGTTGCATAAATAAAGAAAATATCTTATAACTTAATTCAACTAAACAATGCTATCTGTTGAACTCATAAACTATTGCATTCACCAAGATACAGAGTTATGTCAGCTCAAAATTTATTTTTAAAAGTGAAAACTACAAATACATAATCCACAGATGGACTTTAAGAGTGAGGTCCTGATGAAATGTTGCAGAGCTTTGCTAAACAAGAATGAGAACTTTTTTTTTCTTTAGAATACCTCTTGTAATTCTAAAGAAACAATGCACATTGAGATTTCACATTACTTATACAATTTTTTTCCTTTTGCTTTATTGAGGCAAGACAAATTCCAGGCCTAGGTAGAGCTCTTCTTGCTCAAGAGTAAGTACAAAGGAGAAAAAAAGAAAAGCATGGGACTTATGAGTAGAATATGCAAGATGACAGTTCAAAGGTTTAACATTTTGCTCTTGCTCATTCTTCCATGCCTGGCTTACTCCTGCAGTACATACATGCATTCAAATGGTCTTTATGTCCCACAAAGAGGTTTGGAGTAAATATTTCCATTGTTATTCTACTAAGTTGTTTTGACTTTCTTCTTAAGAGTTTGAATTAGGTATACAGTTTCTATTACCAATCTTACACAGCTTCTATAATGAAGTCTAGCCTCCCAAAACAAGCAAATTTTAATGGGTATCTTTCCAATATTATTAAATGCACAGCCCAATTCTTCGTTTAAACAAGTGTTTTGCATTGTGCAAATGTACCTTCTTCTTGTATTTACTTGTGTATTAATTGCTGCTGTGCTCATGCCAAGGAAGACTGGACTGTTACAATGAAGAAATGCCTTGGTATCAAAGTGACAATAAAAAAGGAGACTTGTTGACCTGCAAAAATTTCTCTTTCAGGTGCCTCAATTGGTGGACACTATTTATAAGCAGTTGAGTTAAAATCCTTCTCACTTTATGAAAGACATCTTGTTGGAGGTTGTCATGGTGTTGATATAAGCCATGCCCACAGGTGGTGTTTTTCAGCTCCTTGATGGCCAGTCCCAGTGGACAACTATTGATATAGGAGAAAGAAACCCCACACCTGTTAGATGTTCAATAGAAGTTCATGTTCTCTAAGATCAAGGAATGAATGTAGGAACAACAGAGGTTAAGAGTAGAATATGTTTATTGGGGAAAGAAAGCTGTGTGAAAGTGGGTTGCTGAGGACTTTACCTTTCCAAAGGGATTTTTATAGAGCAAAACAAGGTGAAGTGGGTCCAAGCTTGGGAAAAACGGGAAGTTACAAGGTGGGCATGAGGTGGGGCAAAACTATGGTTAACCAATAAGATTATGAAGATAATTGCTTATGTAATACTGACTGAGTGGAGAGCAAATGGGGTAGCAAGTCACATAGCAGGGGGCATGATCATAACAGAACAGGGGCTTTTCCTGGGGGAGGGGTGGGTCAAGGGCTCTTCCTGGCTTTCCCAAAGTGAAGGATACCTATTTAGAATATCAATCACTGTTTATCTTTAGGGGAAGTGTGTGGGTGCACTCCTTTCGTCTTTTGTCTTGAGGTCTCACCCTCAGCAGAGGTGTTTTTATCTCCCCCACAGTTGCAAAGTATCCCACCTTCTGCACTGCCCTTTGAGGGCTGAGCCCTTCTCACTGCCGATAATATTTGTACATAATGTAGTTGTCTGTATCAGTATGGCCTCCCCCAATCCCTTCTTGTTTATTCTGTAGCTCACAGGCAGAGAGACGTGGGTTCAAATGTTGGGCTATCATTTCCAGGCCTGGTTTCTTTTTTTGAAATCTATTTTTGTGCCATATAGATGATTGTAAGGCTTAGATGTTAACATAGGGAAAACGCTAGGTGCCAAATATGCCAAATTTGTGTTCCCTGAAGTTGAAATATGAATTTTAAGGAACAATAGAGTTTAAGAGTAGGAAAACTTATTGGAGAAAAGGAATGGGGAATAGGAATAGCTCCCGAGAGATAGGAGGGGTCCTGAATGGGTTGCTGTTATACAGGTTTTCCCTACATGAGAAATTTTCACAGAAATTTGAAAATAAGAGTTAAGCCTGGGTATTTTGTACAGGAATCTGATGCAATGTACATAGTACATAGGCTAAATGAAGACTGGCATATATCTCTTATATATATGGTTTCTCTCTGTACTGTGTTCTTCTGTAAGTGTAAACAAAGCAAAAATTATCACAGGTTCCCATAAAATGTACATTGATAAAAGCCATCTGCACTATGCAATTTATTTATTTATTTTTTGCACTATACAATTTAAATTTGTAAGCAAGATCATGTAAAAACGGATCCCCACATTATACATTTAAGTTTATGCTCAGTTTTAGTTCTTTCAAAGTTTTGAACTTTTGGGGCTCACAGAACTCTTTCTCAGATTGCTTGTCTGCATAGAGTTTCTCTCCAGTGTGAATTCATTTATTCCACGGTAACTGAAGCAGTGAAAAGATTTGCCACATTGCTTACATACATAGGGTTTCTCTCCCATGTGAATTCCTTCATGTATTCAGTGTGTTAGGAGAAATAAAAATTGTGTTATATTGCTTGGATATGTTCAAATTCTTTTTACTGCGACTTCTTCCATGTATGCAATGATACTTATATTTACCAAAAGATTTCCCATATGGCTGACAAACATGAATTTTCTCCACTGCAAGTCTACCTGAGTTAGTGTGGGTCACATCCTACATTCAGTTAGTTTGGAGTATGACTTATGTTTGAGATGATTCTTGGTGTAAATGGAAGTCTTCCTACATTGCTCACAAACACGAGATTTCTCCGCAGTGTGACTTCTTTCATGTATTTGACTATACCTGTGTTTTCTGCATGTTTTCCCACATTGCTTATATACATATGATTTCTACTCAGTATGAATTTTCGTGTATTTGACAAAGACTCTCTCTGCTAAATGCTTTCTCACATTATTTTCACACTCACAAACATGAGATTTCTCCGCACTGTGAATTTTTTCATATGCTTGACAATACCCATGTGTACTGAATGCTTTCTCAAATTGCTTACATACATGGGGTTTGTCTTCTGTGTGAGTTCTTTCATGTGTATACAAGTAAATGGATTGATTGAAGGTTTTTCCACATTGCTTACATATACAGTGTTTGTTTTCTCTGGGACTTTTTTTTTTAATCTACAAAAGCAATTGGTTTAGAGAAGGATTTCCTGTGAAAATTACATGCTTAGTGTTTCTCTCTGCTGTGAACTTTTTCATGGCTGTGAAAAGAACTTCCATGAGTGAAGGATATGCCACATTGTTTGAATACACTGCATTTCTCTCCACTGTGAATTGTTTTATGTCTCTGAAAAGAATAATATAAGCAAAGGCTTTCTCATATTCCTTACACTCTTAGGACTTTTCTACAGTGTGACTTCTTTCAAGCCTGTGAATATAGCAGGAACAAGTAAAAGCTTTCCCACAATGACTACATGCATAGGGAATCACTCAGCTGTGATTTATTTCATGGATTTAAACATAATTAAGTTTAATGAAGGCTTTTGCACCTTGCTTACATGCAAAGATCTCACTGGTGTGAGTTCCTTCACTTGGATCAAAGCGGGATTTCCCACTGTGCTTATATATTCACAGGGTTTTTCTTTAGCCTTTATCCTTGCATGCTCCTGAAAGGATAGGAAATCACTTCAGGTTTTCCCATGTTTATTACATTTAGACAGAGTCTCTTCCAATTCCTCATATACATATGGATTGAGTCTAATATGAACTATGCCAGGTATATTTGACAATGAATGATCAATCAAGAACTTTTTACAGCGGGGTATGGTGGGACATATCTGTCATTCCAGCACTCAGGAGGCTGAGGCAAGAGGATCACCACAAGGCAAACCTGGACTATACGGTCAACTCAAGGCCAGCCTGAACTACATAGTCTCAATAACACAACACAACAAAACAAAAGAAACAAACAAGCAAGCAAAACTTTGTACAACCAAGGCTTTCAGCCGTTCTTTGCCAGGTATTTTCATGTTCACATTAGGAACCAGAATCCAGAGGAAGATTTTTCCATACTGACTCTGTATCTTATATTTACAACATTTCTCTACATTTTAGAATTCTGCAATTTTTAATTGATGTTCAATTTACAGGGTCTCCCAATTTCCTCCAAAAACAGCGGTTCCTAAAAGTTTCCCACATCACATCTCTGTAGAGGTCTTTTTGGATGAATCCAGCAAAGCCCACTCCTCCATGGTGAAATCAACAACCTCATCCCCACAAAGGTAACAGCCTCCTTAGATTTCTTCTCCAAAACTTGCACTCATCTTCAATTTGCTGGTCACTGATTTCTTTTCTTTGCAGCCATGTTACGAAAGGTTTTCCACATCACATTCCTGTAGAGCTCCTTTTGGGGCGGGGGATTTGTATATGTACATGGCGCATCTTAGTTCTTTTTTTTGGATCCTTCCCCTCCCCCTCTCTAAATCTTCCCCTCCCCATTAACAAAAGCTCTATTTTTATTTTTTTTTTATTAAATCCCTTTTTCCTTCCTTCCCTTTCATCTTCTCCCATCTCTTGTTCCCTTTCTCATCTGAGAAAGTTCATCTTAATATCTGTCATCGATTTTTCCTTATTTATATTTTGGGTTTTTTTCACAAGAGAAACAATGTGATATTTAAACTTGTGTGTCATTTATTTCACTTAAGATTATGGTCCCAAAGTGCATTCATTTGCCTACCTCTTCTTTATGGCAGAGTAGTACTCTGTTGTATATAAATACATTTTCTTTATCTATTCTGTTGATGAGGATATGACCTGTTCCCAAGATTTAGTTAATATACATAATCATGAGTATCCATGTATCACTGTGGTATGATGACTTTAACTCTTCTGAAAAATACCTACAAGAGGAATAGTTGGGTCAAATGGAATTTCTAGTCTTAGTTTTTTCAGGAAATCTCCATACTAATTTTGACAGTGGTTGTACTAATTTATACTGCCACCAACAATGGAGAAGTGTTCTTTTTTTTCTCTAGCCTTTCCAGCATTTGCTATTGGTTGTTTTCTTCATGAGTGCTATTCTTTCTAGAATGAGATGGTGTCTCAGTGATTTTTTTCTCAAATGGTAAGTGATGTTGGGCATTTTCTCCTGTATTTATTGGCCATTTGTATTTTTTTATCTCAGAGGTGTCTTTACATTTCACATGCCCATTTTTGGATTGGGTTTTAAATTGTGGGGGAGTTATTTTTTGAGTTTTTTAGGTATTCTAGATATTAGTCCTTTATCGGAGAAATAACCAGTAAAATCTTTTTCCTATTCTGTGCATTGTGTCTTTATTCTGTTGATAGTTTCTTATTTGTGTAGCTTTTTAATTTGATATGATCCCAATTGTTGATTCTTTTTAACATATTTTGTGCAACTGGGATTTTATTTATAAAGTCTTTATGTATACCTATGTCTTCAAGAGTTTTAATTATTCTATCTTCCAGAAAATTGTTTCTGTATTAGTATTTCATCATCATTTTAATATTAGGTTAGTGCATAGTGAGAGATGTGGGTCCAGGTTCAACCTTTACCACGTGAAAAGTCTGTTTTCCTAGCACTGGTTATTAAAGTGAAGGTGTTTGGCCCCTTTGTCAAAAATAAAGTAGCTGAATATGTTTGGTTGTTTCTGCATCTTCTCTTCTGTTCCATTGGCCCATAAGTCTATTATCCACCCCCCAATACCCTAGTGTGTTTATTACTGTAGTTTTGTAGTATAACTTCATGTCTGGGAATTGTCATGCCCCCTTCCTTGCCTTGTTACCTTATATTGCTTTTGCTATTCTAGGTCTCTTCTGGTTCCAAAAGAATTTTATGATTGTTTTCTCTAGTTCTGTGAGGACTCTAGTTCTGTGCTATTGGTGTTTTGATTGGGATTGGATTAAATCTGTATAAGTGTTTTCTATGGCCATTTTCACTGTATTGATTCTGCCTACCCAGAAACAGAGGATATCTTTCCATTTTCTGATATCCTCTCCAATGTCCTTTTTCAGAGTACTATAATTTGGAGGAGGTCTTTTACTTCCTCAGTTAGGTTAATTTCCAAGTATTTCATTTTTTTGGTGCTATTGTGAGGGAGGTTGTTTCCCTAATTTCTTTCTCAGTGAGTTTGTTGGTATACAGAAATACTATTGATTTTTGAGTGTTGATACTGCTATAGTATTGAATTTGGCTATTAATTCTATGAGTCTTTTGGTGGAATTTTTGGGATCTTCTTTGTAGAAGAACATGTCATCAGCAAAATAATAATTATTTAACTTCTTCCTTTCCTAGCCATATTCTTTTTTATTTCTTTCTCTTTTGTCTAATTGCTCTGGCTAATGTTTCAAGAAATATAAGGAACAGGAGTGGTGATAAGGTGTACCCTTGTCTTATTACTGATTTTAGAGGAAAAAATTCAGTTTTTGACCATTTAGTATGATGTTGGCTGTTGGCTTGTCATAGATGGCTTTTATCCCATTTTTGGTAGGTTGTTTTAAAAATCATGAATTGATGTTAGATTTTGTCAAAAATTTTTTGGTGCCTATTGAGATAATCATGTGTGTGGTTTTTTGTCCCTGATTCTGTTAACATAGTGTATTACAGTTATTGATTTACATATATGGAGCCATCACTGCATCACTAGAATGAATCCTACTTGGAAGAGGTCTATATGTTTAATGACTCACTGCATTCTGCTTCCCAGTATGTTATTGAAGATTTTTGCATTTATGTTCAGTAGAGAAATTTGCTTGTAGGTCTCTTTTTAGGTTGGGTCCTTTTTTGGGTTTGATATCATGGTAATGCTTGCTTCCAGGAATGAGTTTGGGAGTGCTGCTTTCCTTTCAATTCCATTAGTGAGATTGAGGAGTATTGGTACCAGATCATCTCTAAAGTTCTTATAGAATTTTTGGCAGGGAATCTGTCAGAACCTGCGCTTTTCTTGGTAGTTTTTAAAAAATTTCTTCGTTTTCACTGACTGATACTGGATTATTCAGGATTTTTAATCTTGGTTCACATTTGGTAAGTCGTATGTACTTAGAGATCCATATCTTTTTATTTTCCATTTTATTATAGTACAGGTTTTCAAAGTAGTTACCAGTGATCTGGATTTCTGGGTTGTAATTTTGCCCTTTTAATTTCCAATTGTATGGATTGGGTCTTTTCTTTCCTGATTTTAAAGATGTCTGAGGGGGCTGGAGGTACAGCTCAGTGGGCTAAGTGCTTGCCGCCGAGCACTAGGGCCCTGAGTTCGATCCCAGGTCCCGAAAAAAAAAAAAAAAAAAAAAAAATAAAGATGTCTGAGGGTTCTTCTATTTTGTTTAATCAGGGAGACATAATCTTTTTATCAGTTATTTGTTCAGTTTTAGTCTTCTTTGTCTTTCTCTGGTTTCCCTTGTATCCTTTTCAGCTTTGATACTTTCCTTTATTCCAGGGTCTTGCAATCCTAAAAGCTTAGGACTTCAAGGTAACCAGTTTTTTTCATATGTGTGAAAGTGGCAGAAATCCTTTGCATTGTGTATATAAAATATATACAATACAAAATTGTACATGTAACATAAAAGTAAGCTACCCCACTTGAAGACATGGTTTAAGAGAACCATTCACTCTGATCCTACAGACATAACATCTTGCTCTAGACTTTTCTAGCTCAGGACTCCATGGAACACAAGAATCCTTAGAACTTTGGAATTTTGAAATGGGGAACTGACATGCTGAGAAATGACTTATGTAGGAATTTAACTCATTTGCTTCATTCTCATTCTCTTCACATTCAATTTCTCAATTTAATTGAAATCTGTCCTTACATCACTCTAACTCTAATTATTACTTCACTTTCATTCACTGAATTTGAAATATGGCACTTTCCCTTTTGCTACAGCTTCTAGAATAATCTAATTTCATTCTGTCATCATGCAGTGACAAGGCAGTTAACCAAGTTTCTGTCTTTTTTTGGCTTGAGTTTAAGATTTCCTTACAAGGAACCATTTTCAATATCAAGTAATTTCATGGCATAGCAGCTAGTTTTCTTTTTTCTTTTTATTTTAAAGACAAAAATATGGAGATATATAAACCAGAATAACACAAAAACAGTAAAGGAAGTACAAAATTATAAAAAAGATAGTAGGGAATTAGCCTCCTGGGTGATGTATTACATAATGTTATCTTTGCATTTGTTAATACAAAAACAATAAAGGAAATACAAAATTTTAGAGAAGATAGTAGGGAATTAGCACTGGATGCTGTATTACATAATGTTATCTTCACATTTGTTAACACAAAAACAATAAAGGAGATACAAAATTATAAAGAAGATAGTAGGGAATTAGCACTGCATGCTTTATTACATAACGTTATCTTCACATTTGTTGCTCAGTTATATAGATGATGGCTCGTTTGATTAATCAGTTCCACCCTCATCTCTGTTGTTCTCCCACCCAGTCAGTCATTTCCTCTGATAGTAACTGTATTTTTGTTTGTTTGTTTGTTTGTTTACTTACTCCCTCCGGCTCTCACATTGGGAAGAGACATGGCTATTTCTAATCATGCTGTAACAAACATGGGTGTGCACAGATTGCTATGGCAGGAGGTGGAAAAGCACCCATCCTCAAAGACAGTATATTGGCAGGTAACCAGGTTCACTATGGTCAAGCCCCCACTGATAAGCCCTCAAGGCCAGCAGGGGTCTGGTCAAGTGAGTGGGGTTACCCCATGAACCGCCAGGCTCCACCTCGATGCAGTGAGCCTGGAGGCCCAGTCAAGTCCTCGGGGTCACCCCCCCATTGACTGCCAGGCTCTGCCCCGTTGAGGTGCTCCCACGGTCCCTGCCCAAGGTGCTCCTGGAGGTCTGGTCAGGTCTGTGAGGTTGTCCCTGCAGACTGCCGAGCTCCACCCCATTGCCGCACTCCTGGAGACCCAGTCCAGGTCTTCAGGGTTTTCATGTAGCCCAGAGGGAGCTCCTCTCCTCCCTCAGGCTGCTGAGCTCCCTGTCAAGGCCCCCAGGATCCCCTCCTAGGCCACTAGTGTCTCCCTGCATGCCACCTATGACTCTTTTTAGGCTATCCCCACCCAGCTAGAGTACCGGGTCTGCACCTTTGCCTCCTCCCACCTCTGGATCTCTAGAGCTGCTGCTTCCCACCCCTTGCAGCTGAGCCTTGGGTGCACTTACAATGCTACCCCATTGTAAGTGAGGTCTACCCCATCCATGCTCACTGAGGTAGTCCAGGGTGTGTACTAAGTTTAGCTCTAGGAGAGAATTGGAGGATTTTCTAGGGTCTGCTGTGTAGAGTATGTTGTTGTCTCTCAGACTCCAGGACTGCTGCTTTTCATGTAGTATATCGCTATGGGTTCATACAAAGTTCATATATGCAAGCAGCATGGAATCCCTCTTGGTGCTCATATTAGTAGTTTTGGGTGAGTCCTAAAGCCCATGGACTCATCCTGTTGCTGTCGGGAACAGGTGGTGAATGCGCGGGCTGCTGAGACTCAAGGTGCTCACAGAGGGAGTTCAGAGTGGGAACTGAAGCCCATTAACTCAGCTTCTGCTTCTTGGTTGGAGTGAGAAGAATGTGGGACCGTGTGATACACCTCCATCTGCAGCTCTCTCTTACTGTTGTGCTCCAGTTCCCGTTTATTCTTTCGCTGGATCCCTGGGATTATTGTGGCCCTGGGGTTGCTGCCGCTTCTCTCTGTTGCTCTCTGCTGGTAGTTGCTCACACAGTGGAGAGATAGGAGGCCACAGCCTCAGGGAAGGCATAGAGCTGGGTGTGGTGGGCTGTGTACTGGTTGTTTTGACTCTGCTTTGCCTCTGGGCACTGATCAGAAAGGTTGCTGCAGAGTGGGGACTCTGCTCTAGTGGCTGTGGTAACTTTCCATCCTCATACTGGGCTCAACACCTCCTGACCGTGGCTGCCTCTTTTCCAGGTTGCACTTTCTCCTCTCCAGTTTTGGACCAGCTCTCAGAACTCCACTCTCCCTTGGCCAACTCGGGAGGCTCCCATGAGCATGGGCGTCCGAAGCTGAAGCTGGGAATGCTGGAATGAGGGAGCGGGCTGCAGGTGTGTATGGAGCGGTGACTTCCTCCTCTGCCTCCTCTTCCTCTAACTGTGCCATGGCGGCCCTCCAAGCTTTTCCTCCTTGTTTGTTCTTTCTGAGGGCTTCAATTCTCATTTCAGATCCTTCCTGTGTCAAGGGGACCCACTTCTCTCCTTCTTGTCTTTCTCATGTTGCTATATTCCAATGTCTGGGTGGCGATCTTTGCTGCTTACCTGGTCGCCATCTTCCTGGAAGTCTCTAGCAACTAATTTTCTTATATACCTGTTTTTTGGGGGAAGGATAGAATCTTGTTATGTATTTCAGGCTGGTCTTGAATGTACTATGTAGCCCAGGATGGCCTTGAACTCATGGCGATCCTTCTCCCTCAGCCTCTTGATTGCTGAGATTGTAGACACACCTCACCATGCCCTGTTACCAATTGTTAAAGTTGAATAACCTAGACCAAATAATGGCTGATATATGAGCTTTAGACATTAGAAATATTAATATCTACATTGAAATAGGAGTGGTAGTAACTTTATAATGTAAAAAGGTGCCCCCCCCTTTTGTAGTACTGGGTGTTGAACCCCAGGACTAAGGAATTTAACTACATCTCCAGCTCAATTTTTATTTTTAGACAGAATCTCTCTCAATTGATGAACCTGGGCTTAAAATTATGCTCTTCCTTCCTCAGCCTTCCAGAATTCTTGGATTACAGGTTTTTACCACCATACTGGCTAAAAGACTTACTTTAGAGTTGATTTTTTTTAGGGGAGGATCTTCATGAATTGTTTTTACATTTTGGTTACTCTAGACATTCCTGTAGAGGTATGCATTTGAGTCCCTATTTTCAATTATTTTGGGTAGAAATGGAATTGTTGCATCATATGGTAAATGTTTTGCAGTTAGTATGATAACTGTGGAAATATATTGCTTACATTTCTATTTAAGAGCATTTTGACTTATGACAGCTGCAGCTTCCATAACTTCAGATTCTCTATAAGGTTTATGCCAAGGCCACACTGCTTCTTACCCAAGTGTTACTCCCAGCCAGTGACTGAACTCATTTGGATCACTAGTTTGGCCATTTCTACCCAACATGGGACTCTTACGTCAGGCAATCTTTGCTTTGATACTTCACATTGGCCTGGTTAAACCTCTTGAGAGCTGTGATCTCATCTGAAGTTCTTCCATCCCAGTCTTCCCTCTTCCTTTCTTTCACAGGTACCATATGTATATGTTGTAATATGAATGCTATCCCATTTGTTCTTGGAGGGAGAATCCTTCTTAGGCTTTTCCCTCAGTAGATTTCTTAGATACCTAATTCTGTCTTGGTACCTGCTTTTTAGAGGACCTGAATGAGCACATCTGGCATTAACAGGATTAACTAAGATTTTTCTACAAACATTTAATGAATTTCTGCTCTAGGTGAGGATCTGCACTAGATGCTGGAGAAATCATGAGTACCTTTTTTTCCTTATCTAAGCAGTTTTCAACTATATGAATATATTGCTATTTATTTACTTTGCAACTACTGAACACTTGTGTGGTTTCTATATTGGAGTTATCAAAAATAAAGCTACTATAAGTGTTTATCAAAACCTACCACTTCCATCAAAAAAGATGAATGAAACAAATCTTTGCTTTTTTGTTGATTATGGTAGGTAGAGACACCCAAGGTTAGGATGGTGATTGAAAGGGTGAATTTCAAATCCATGCACCACTGCTTACTCTACATTCTTTAAACATCCAAAATACTTCTCATCCAAAAAATGACATATCAAAAGCATCTATATAATAGGCTTATAGTGATAATTACAATTAATTAATTATAATAAAGCAATTTTATAGTTCCAAGTACTCAAGGAATGCTGTTATTAACATTAATGTAATAAGTCTAAATATTTTTAAACACATTGCAGTACTGAAGATTGAACTCAGAGTCTTTGCCTTTTTTGTTTTGAGATGGATTTCACAAATAATTAAGTTGCCCAGACTGGGCTTGAAGTTTTGATCCTCCTGTCTCAGCCTCCCGGAGTGGTGGGATCCCAGACCTGTGCCACTGTGCCTGGTTTCATTATAGTTTGGATTTGCATTTTCTAATGACATGTGATTGGAGCTTGTTGGACATTAATATATCTTTGGAGAAATGTCTATTGACGTCTATTTCCCATTTTCAAAATTGGGTGGTTTATCATTTTATTGCTGAGTTGTAAGAGTTCTCTAAATATTCTAAATAGTAAACCTTTCCAAGATATAAGATTTATAAATATTTTTCTGCCATTTGTGCCTGTCTTTTTCTCTCTTTATAGTGTGCTTTAATTCAGAAATGTTTTTAATTCTACTAAAGTCCAGTTTACTTATTTTTCTTTTGTTTTGGGGTCAGATTTAGGAAAATATTGCTAACTTTAAGGTCATGAGGGTTTCCCATATCTTCTATAGTTCTAGTTCTTAAGTTTAGGTCTCTGATTAATTTCAAATTAATTTTCACATAGTATAAGATAAAGTTTGGCTTCATTCTTTTTTTGGCGAGCTTGGGAATTAATACTGGAGATTTAAACCAGGGCATTGTGCATGCTGAGAATACATTCTATCATAGAGTTACAGCCCCAGCCTCCTGCTTCATTCTTTCGTATGTAGATATCAAATTTTCCCTGCACTATTTGTTGAAAAGGCTGATTCCCACTCAATGGTCTTCACATCTTTGCTAAAATTGATTGATCAGGGATGTGAAGATTTATCTCTGAGGTCTTAGATCCGTTTAATTGCTCAATATGTTTCTCCTGTATGCCAGTACTATATGGTTTTGATTACTGTCAGTTTGTAGTAAGTTTTAAAGTCAGGAAGCATAAGTCCTTCAACTTTTGTTATTCTTTTTTCAAGATCATTTAGTTATTCAATATCCTTTATATGTGGATCTCAGGATGAGGTTTTCCATTTCTGTAAAAAGTCCCATTGGGATTTGTATGGTAATTTCATTCAGTTTGTGTCTTGCTTTGGGTGGTACTATTGTGTTAACAATATTAAGTCTCTCAGTCTATGAACATGTGAAGGTCTTTATTTATTTCTTCTCTAATTTCTTGAGACAGTGTTTTAAACTTTTCAGTGTATAATTTGCATACGTCCCTGGTTAAGTTTATTCCTAAGTGTTCATTCTTTTTGATGGTATTGTAATGGAATTTTTCTTAATTTCCTTTTCAGATTGGTCATTGCTAAAGTATAGAAATACAACTGACACTGGGTACAGTGGTGCATTCCTCTAATTCTAGCACTGCTATAATGCTGAGGCAGGAGAATTGAAAGTTTTAGCCCAGTCTGGGCCACTTAGCAATTTAATGAGTCCATGTGTAGAAATGTAGCTCAGTGCAAAGGCCCTGGGTTCAGTCCCCAAGTACTGCATACACACACACACACACACACACACACACCCCTCAAGGAAAGAAAATAAGAAATATAACAGAATTTTATGCGTCTAGATTTATATTTATTAACCCTAACAAATTTCTGTTTGGGAGTACTTTCTTTAGGATTTAACACACATAGTTATGTCATTTATGAAAAGAGAGGTTTCTGTTCCCTTCCAGTGTGGATGACTTTTATATTTTTTTCCTTGCCTAACTGCCTGGGTTAGAATTTATAGTACTACATTTAACAGAAGTGGTAGAAATGGACAGTCATTCTTTTAATGATCTCGGGGGAAGATCTTTGAGTTTCTTACCATTAAATATGATGTTAGCTGTCAGTTTTCACATACGACCTTTATCATTTTGAGGAATTTCTCCTATTCTTAGTTTATGAGTGTTTTTTAATCATGAAAGAGTGTTAGATTTTGAGAAATGTTTTTTCTGCATTAACTGAGATGATTATATGTTTTTCCTTCATTTTGTTAGTGTGGTGTGTTCCAGTGACTGACTGTGTGTGTCGGAGCACATTTGCATGACACCCTCACTTTGTCGTTGCAGGCAATTCTTTCAATATGCTGCTCAATTCAGCCCATTTACACTTGTTGAAGCTTTTTACACTC
The DNA here is from genome assembly GCA_004027595.1 of Dinomys branickii. NCBI lineage: Eukaryota > Metazoa > Chordata > Mammalia > Rodentia > Dinomyidae > Dinomys > Dinomys branickii. The sequence goes on from PVLD010022661.1 coordinate 15,458, forward strand.
ATTTTCGTAAAAGACGTTGGTCTGTGGCTTCTTCATGTAGTGTCTTTTTCTGGGTATGGTAACAGGACATCAGGCATATTTACATGTTCTGTTGCATCTTGAGTTAGTTTGGTATGGTATGTGTTCATTTTCTTTCTTTTCTTTTCTTTTCTTTTCTTTTCTTTTCTTTTCTTTTCGGTCTTTTTGAGATAGAGCCTCACTATGCAGTTCAGGGTGGCCTTGAGCTCACTTTGTAGCCCAGGCTGGTCTCAAACTGGTGATGATCCTCCTGCCTTAGCCTCTCATGTACTGGGATTACAGGTATGTGCCACCACACCCGGCTGTTCGTTTTCATTGGTTTTAAGGTACTTTCTCTTCTAATAATGACTTACTCCTGCCACTTGCCTACAGTATTTGTTGTCTGTGCTATGTATTCTTTTTATTTTTTATTTTTTATTTTTTTATTTTTTTTGCGGTGCTGGGGATCGAACTCAGGACCCTGCGCTTGCTAGGCAAGCACTTATTCCACTGAGCTATATCCCCAGCCCCTCTTTTTATTTTTTAATACCTCTCCATACCTCAAATGGTGCAGCAAATGAAATAACCTTAGCCCTTAAAGCCCTTTTGGAAAGCATACACAGTATATGATTCAGTACTAACATGAGAAAGATAAATTGGTAGTCTTCAAGAGAAGTGGAACATTTTTGAGAGAAGGTTTTTAAGTGTTCAATTTTAAGCAGTCATTTCTAGCTGGGAGTGGTGGCACGTGCCTGTAATCCCAGCACTTGGGAGGCTGAGGCAAGACTGTTCTTACAAGTTCGTGACCAGCCTGGGCTACAAAGTGAACTCAAGGTCAGCCCGAACTTCATGTGAGAGCCTGTCCCCAAAAAAGACAAAACAACAACAACCCCCCCAAAACCACCCCCCAAACCCAGTCATTTATTAGGTGTTTAGTACGTACCATGTACAGTGTTAGTTCTGCAGTGATATAAAATAATGGACATGACCATTTGCTGAGTAAAAACGAGCACAGTGTAAAACCACTTCAGATGTCAGTTAACCTAATCACTACAAAAGCCCTATAGACTGAGTAGCCATTAATCCCTTATTCTTTCAGTATATCAATGAGTCTTTCTGGCTCTTTTTCCAAAATACATCTCATTTTATTGCTTCTGGCATCGTTACTTCTGTTATTCTGGTTCATATCTTCATCTTGATATTCTGATCTCCCTGCTTGCATTCTTGTCTCCTTACGATTGAAGCTCTATATAGCACTAGCACAAGCTACAAAATGTCAGAGATTCTGCTGTTCTTCTTCTTAAAATTCCTTTTTGAAAGTTACCCTTATTGGTACACTTTTGATACACATACTGGTCACATTCATCATAGCGAGTCTGTTCCTGTACATGATATAACTTGATTCTTCCTCACCATTCCCCTTCCTTTCCTTCAACCCTTCTCCCCTATTTCTTTACAAAAGCTTAGTTTCCATCTTTGATTTTCTCATCGTTCTCTTTCTCTTCTGCCCTCCCTTGTTCTCCATGTTATTTGCACTTTTGGTTTTTTCAGACAAGAGAAACAATGAGTTTTTTTTTTTTAAATCACAAAGAATCATTTCATTAGAAATACAACAGCATAGAGATATAAACTATATAGGTATTAAAAACAGACCTCAGTATATAACCATTTATATAGTGAGTCACTTTATGTCTTTGAGAGGGTATCAATATAAAGAGAGATCTCACTCTGCCCTTTGCCTGAAACTCCAAAACCCTCTCCACACTGTCAGCACTGACCTCCATCATCAGCCCTGGAAGCCAGTTGACCCCACTGCTGTCTAGATTCAGAACTACAACTCTGCCGCAAACCTGTGCTATGTTTGAGTGAGTCCAGAAATAACTGCCACTGGCACAGTTGAATCCCAGGCAAGTTCCAATACTGACATCTACTTTAAAAGACAGCAGCAAAGACAAAATTAGACCAGAATTTATTAGAAAAATAACATGAAGATCTGAAAAAAATGCTCCAGTTCAACGTCAGGATTAAGGTGGCCATTAGCTGGTGGTCACATCAGCTTTGTAGGATGTTTTACTGTGTTCTTCGCAAACAGAAGAATCTGCAATAACTATGTTCATCTGAAAAAAATACCATGTCTTTCATGTTTATGCAGCCATTTCCCAAGTTATTCTAAACTTTGTCGCTCAAGGGCAAAGTACAGACTAGTTAGAGTGTGTTCAGAGTTAATGCATTTCCAAAAATTTTTCCATGAAGACGGCCAGCTTTTTAACATCTTTGATTGTGACAGCATTATACAGAGAGACCCGGATGCCTGCCACCAACCTATGCCCTTTCAAGGAGATCGTATTGAGTTCTGGGGCTTATTGAAGAATCTTTTCTCCAGCACATCATCTCCCTTGGCATTGCCAACATGGAATGGAACGCTCACCTTCTATTCTGCGGCTCCACTGACCATACACAGAATCCTTGGGACTTATCAGTAATGTCATAAATCATCTTAGATTTGATGGAGTTAAGCTTCTCTGCCATTGCTGCCCTACCACTGTTCTTCATCCACTCAAAACCAGTACCATGACATAGATGCTGAAACATAGAGGTGTGTTGTACAGCGAGCTGCTCTCAGCCTGCACTTTGTACTCCAGGACTGAGGGGCACTCTCCGAGGGCGAACCCCAGAAAATCATCGTGGGGATTATCACCATGATGTGGTGATCACACAGCAAAATCACACCAAACTTGGAAACATCCAATGGCTTGGATAGGAAGTTGGAGGACATGTCACAAGCCAGTACTGCTCCCTTGACATTGGGGATGAAGTCAAACTCCATACTGTGCATGGTTTCATTTGTGCAGAAATACACATAGGAGGCTTCCGAGTTGAGGCTCCAGGTTCCTCGATCTGGAGTTGTGGTGTAAGTCTTACATTTAGGGTGGACAATATTCACAGTACTGAACTTCTTAGCTTCTTCTGCAGCCTTAGAAGACCATCCTCCTGTTACCACATAGTTGGCACACCTTCTGGCTTTCAGGCCAGTCAGGTTTAGGAGAACATTACTGAACTGGCCACACCCACCTCCTTGCCCCCAAATCACCTTGTAGTTGTCCAGTACAGCTAATTAATTCTTGCACCAGATTCTCTGTGCTCCCAATAATCTTGCCCAAACCTGATGACCTATGACTCATTTCCAGAACACTAATGCCAACTTCTTTGTAGCCTAATAATTCTGTTTGCAACTCTCGTAACACTGAGCACAGCAGTTTGGCAAGCCCATGCCCAAAGCTGACCACTTGCTTCTGGGCATTCATTGTGTGGTAGTGGTAAGTGGGCCAGAGTGCCAACAATGAGCTATTTAAATGTGTATGTCCAGTTTGTTTTATCTAAAAGCATGGTTTTAAGGTGCAACCATCTACCTAAAAATGTCTCAAGTCTATCCTTCCTTATGGCAGTGTAGTACTCCACTGTACATATATCAGTCAGGGTTTATCAAAGAAACAGATATAACACAAGATATACAAATGTACAAGACATTACAAGTTTGGCTTACAACGGTCAGCCACAGAATTGGATACGGAAGTGTGCAGAATGTGTCTGTTTGCTGGAGATTGAAGGGCCCAGCCCTGCCTGGAGCTCACTGCAGTGTCCGTTCAAGTCCGTATCAGGAGGCTGATAGGTGGGCAACGAAATGCTGAAGAATCTACGATGAAGGCCAGAGAGCCTACAACAGAAGGCTGAAGAGTCCTAGGCGGAAGCTGAACACCAGAAGCTAGATGACCAAGATGAAGGTGAAGGCTGGAGCTCTTTCTAAGAACCAGCAGCCAGTTCTTTCTCAGTTTCCTTTTTTAAATGCAGCCTCCCCTCCCTGGAAGTATGAGGGTCGTCCCCTACACCCACACCCTCCTCATGCCTTCCTCTTGCAGCAGGCTCAGGATGAATACAAAGCAAGAACCCTGGCTCCCTGCCGAATCACATAGTTAACCTTCTAAACTTCTCAAATTGGCACAACCAACAACATCTCGGAGCAGGAAGGGCACGTCCTTTTCATCCCAGGATGTAGAACTGCTGAGTCACTTAACCAAACCTCTAGACTCCCCAAGTTGACACAAAGTACCAACCATAACAGTATATAAACACATTTTCTTTATTCATTCACCCATTGATGGGCATCTGCACTGCTTACAAAGTTTAGCTACTACAAATTGTGCTGCTATAAACATGGATGTGCATATACCACTGTGGTATCATGCTTTTAACTCTCTCAGGAAAATACTAATAACAGCTGGGGCAAATGGAACCTCTAGTTTCAGTTTATTGAAGAATCTCCATGCTGAATTCTGTATTGGTTGCAATTTACACTCTGAGCGCCAATGGAGAAGGAAAGCCTTTTCCCTTTCAGCTTCACCACCATTTGTTATTGGTTAATTTCTTGATGACAGACATTGTTTCAGGAGTGACATGGAATCTTTTTTTTTTTTTTTTTTTTTTTTTTTGCGGTACTGGGGATTGAACTCAGGACCTTGTGCTTGCCAGGCAGGCACTTACTACACTGAGCTATATCCCCAGCCCATGACATGGAATCTTAATCTTATTTTAATTTGCATTTCTTAAATTACCAGTCTTGTTGAACACTTTTCACATATTAATTTGCTGTTTGTACTTCACTGGAGAGGTGTCTGTTCATTCAGATGACATTTTTGAATTGGGTCTTTAAATTTGGGTGGGCTGATGTTTTTGAATTCTTTATATATTCTAGATATTTGTTCTTTTTTAAGGAATACCTGGTAATTTATTTTTTCCATTCTGTGGGTGGCCTCTACTTTATTGATAGTTTCTTTTGCTGTGCAAAAGCTTTTTTAATGTGATGAGATACCAGCTATTGATTCTACTTTATGTGTGATTGGGGTTCTGTTCATAAAGTCCTTGCCTGCACCTACATTTTCCAGAATTTTATCTTTAGCAGATTAAATATTTCTATTTTAATATTTAGACCTTTGATCCATTTTGACTTTAGTGCATGATGAGAGATATGGGTCTAGGTTTAATCTTTGGCATGTGGAATGTCAGTTTTCCCAGCATCATTTGTTAAAAAGGCTTACTTTTTTCCTGTGAAGGTATGTGGCCCCTTGGTCAAAGATAAGGTAGCTGAGTGTTTGGAATTGTTTCTTTTTTTCTTTTTTTAGACATTATGTAGTCTCATTATGTAGTTTAGGCTGGCCTTGAACTCACTTTATAGCAGGGGCTGACCTCTAGTTCACAGTGATTCTCCTGCCCCAGCCTTCCAAGTGCTAGGATTACAGGTGTGTACCACCTGGCTTTGGAATTGTTTCTGCCTCTTTGCTCCTCTTCCACTGATCCTCAGGGTTTATTTTTATTTTTATTTTTATTTTTTTACCAGTGCAATGCTGTGCTCATATATGGTAGCTTTGTAGCATAATTTCAAGTCAGGGATTGTGATGCCCCTTGTCTTGCCTTTGTTGCTCAGAATTGCTTTTGATATTCTATGTCTCTTCTGATTCCAAATATATCTCAGGATTGTTTTCTTTAGTTCTGAGAGGTATGCTATTGGTGTTTTGCTCAGGGCTGTATTAAATCTGTTTGAGAGAAGTATGACCATTTTCATTATATTGGTTCTGCCTATCCAAGAACAAGGGATATCTTTCCATGTTTGATACCCTCTCCAGGGCACGTGGTAGGTGACTGGACTAGAGTCACTCACCGGTTGTTGCTGGTCCCGGTGTTCAGTTCTCTGTTCCCCTGCTGTGTTTCTCTCTCTATGCCTCCCTCTATGCCTCGGGAGTCATCTGCTCTTTCTGTGTTTCATGCTGTGAGCTGGGAGTCAGGAAGAAAGGTCAGTTTTCCACCTCCTTTTTCCGTGTTGAGGTGTGTCTCTTCACTTTTCCTGTAGGCTCCCATTGTTTTTTCAGATCCTTCCCGGTTCCCAGGGATCCACTTCCCTCCTTTTGCCCCGCAGCTTGTTATATTCCAGTGCCTGGATTCCAAATCCTGGAGAGGCTGGTTCGCTGCTGCTTCTAGCTCCATCATCTTCCCAGAAGTGTTCAACTTTTAAATGGCTTTCCGGTGCGCTTAAAGTCCGAACGCTTTACTGTGGTGTACATACTTTTACAGGATCACTTCTGTACTTTTTCAAAGTTACTTTAAATGAGATGAACTCTTTAATAACGATCCACCAGATGTATGAAAAGCTTAATGATGAAGGCAAAAAGGTCTTCTCATTTAAGAAACTCCCCAAGTATGATGCTTTTCAGAAAATAGATGACAGTTCAAATACTATAAGACCAATAAACTATTAATTGAAACAATAGATCATGAGTAAGGAAATTTAGGATTTATAAATTACTTTCCCAGGACAAAGCAATAATTACTATTTTCCTGTGTTTTTTAAATGACATGTTTACAGTACAAGAAAGGACAAGATGTATTTTTAAATATCTCTGCAATAGATATCATAGTAAGTTGAATATTTTGTGAATTTTATCAATATAATACCTCACTGATATAGTCATTATAAATTAACATAAAGTAATAGATGTTATTTTTATTTCTTTATATTTATTAACTCAATCTTTCTGAAAATTCATGAGATAGGTGCTATTATTATCATCATTTTACAAATCATGATTTCAGGTATACGAAGTTTAAAAATCTGCCCCAAATCACATATTTAGTAAGTGACCAGGTTTGGATTTGAACTCAAACAGCCTGGCTCTGGAGGAGATACTTTTCATAGTACATTAAAGTGCTTCTTAAACCTAATGTAGCTTTTAAAAATATAATATAGAGCTGTTTTTTCTTAGCTGTTTGGTAAAAAAGACAAATTTTCTTTATTCCCTTCCTCAAATTACTTTTGTGAGTGTGTTTTAGGGATCATAGTTCCAAGGCTAAGCATTTCATTAGAATTGAATGGAATTCAATTGTTATTCAATTCCATTGAATTCAATACAATTGAATTCAAACAACAGATTTGAGAATCTTAAAACTTTTGATATGAAAAAGGATAGATTTATTAAAATGGAACATGAGGCATGCAGTATTTTTTGGTAATATTTTCCAATGTAATCTCTTACTATTCTCCCTCTGAATTCCTAAGTTGCTGGCGCAGTGACCTTTCTCTTCTTCCCAATATCCTAACAGTGACTGCCCCAGAGCCTTTTCACTTGCTTAAATTTGCCCCAAGTGTATTTCTTTTAGTTATGTCAGTTATTGACTTCTTGACATTTCATTCTTCATTCAAATGTCACCTCCTCAAAAGATGACCTGGGTTACCATCTCATTTAGTTGCCTTCTCTCATTCACATCATTTGCCTTTTGTTTTCTTTGTAGTATTTTTTTTTTTTAATTTGCCTTCACCTTATTATAAGGTAAGAGTCTTGAGGGCAAGAATGTTGCATTTTTTATTACTTATTATTGTGTTATCAGTATATGGAGCTATGCTTCACACATATAGGCACTTAATTTTTTTTTTTTCTTTTTGCGACAGGTCTTGCTATGCAGTTTAGGCTGTCCTTGAACTCACTTTATAGCCAAGGCCGGCCTCAAACTCACAGCAATCCTCCTGCCTCAGCCTCTCCAAGTGCTGGGATTACAGGTGACTTCATTAATATTTTTTGAGTGATTATGTGAAATTCCACTTAGGAGATATAAAAACAGACTCAGAGAATTGAAGCGTCTTGTTCAGGATGACAGGACTTTTAAGTGTAGGAGTATAGATTTGAATACAGAGCTAGGATTTTAACAACTGAGCTGTACCGCCCAGCTCGCAATATGAGGCAGCGTACTCACAATTATCTACGACGAGGGTGACGGAGAGCGAGGACTGCGTTACATAGGCAGGGTAGGCAGTGATGATAATGCATGGCTCCTGAGTTTGGCAAGAGGCGCTCTTATGCTTCAAATCGTGCGTGTTTCTCTCTTCCCCAGAGTCTGAGGAAGGGAAGGAGAATATTTGTAATTATTCCATTGATCTGATGCAAGATGTGAAAGAGAACTTTAATCATTATGTAACTGATATTTGGGAATGCGTATGAATCTCAGCTGTCCATTTTGCTCTCTTTCTATATGACTGAAGGCATTCGAGGCTTTATGCCCCACGAGTTAGGGAAATGTAAGTGCCTTTGAAAAGGTGCAGCAGCATTCAAAACTCCTTGTGCTTTGTGTAAACTTCCCCACTCAGCCCATCCCGCCATCATTACCCGCGCCACATTCTTTAGTTGGTCTGGTTCATTCGTTGCCCTTTAACAAACTTTTCACTCTCCTTTTCCCGCGCTCTTGCCTCATGGTCCCTGCACTCATTTTTGTGATAAATCTGGAATATTCACAAATTAACGACTGTGGAATTGGAGAAGACTTTAAAGAACTTCTACCCTAGAAAGCTGGAGCCTTACCCAAAGTCGTATCATAGTGTCAAAAGCAGTCAAGAATCACCTCTTCTGGGTTTGCAGTCACAGGCTTTGTGTCCAGCCTCACTCTGCCTCATATTTGGGTTGCTAGAAATGGTCTCTGGAGGATCTGTGGAGAGGGCCTCTGGGTCCTATGACATCAACCTTAAAATATGTGGCAGTGTGAATTTTCATATACAGAGTATGGGATTTTTCAAGAAAGTCACGTCTGTTTTATTTACTCTGTGTAGTCCATGACAGCAATATGCAAATATAGAGTTTATTTTGTCTGACTCCCCTGGTGACTTGCCAGTCTCTGAAGGCGGAGGAACACATTTTATGTTTCCCAGGGGTTTTGTCTGTCATAGTTTGATTTCCCATAAAGAAAAGAGTCCTGGGTAGCCCCATATGGGACAAAGCTGGAGATTATTAAGTGCTTCTGTCTCATGTACACTGGGCATTTATATTTACTTATGAAGAGCCTCCATGCATTAAATTTATAACTTGACTCAAAAATTGGTTTAGAGGATATTTTTGTTGAATCATAATATTTGACAGAGGAAAACCAGTCCTTTACTTACAGTGTAATAAATTGGAACCTGGATTTTATTTACAAATTAGGAATCTCTCTTAGGTAAGTATGATGCCATAGATAAAGAAAAAAAAGAGTTGATTTTTACTGAAAACTATAAGCTCTTTCACCTCTATTTTCCCCTCTGTCGATATGTTCTTTATCAGAATGGGTGTTCTTGGTACAGAAATCCAGCCTTGTCCTGCTTTTTTGTGTCTGTTTCCCAAGAGGGCTTATTTAGGTGCGATCACCGTCTGTGTTGTCAGCAAAGAACCGTGTGCCCTTTTCAGAAAAAGAAGCCATTTTCTTTCTCCTTCCTAATTAATTGTGTCATCCGTCAAAAGGAAGAACAGTTACCAGCTATTGCTCTGAAATGATTTTTTTTTCAGATAATAAATGATGATCTTGGAAATTCATATGAGCTCAGTGACTAGGAGAGCAATGTAGTTGTAATTTGCTGCTGTTGAGATTCCAGTTGTCCTTAGTATCTAGGCATTTCTAAACCTTTCAACATTACTCTCATTCCCCATGCAGAATGCCTTCTTGGTACTTTTAATAAAGGGATGACCTGAATCTTTCTTTTATTGAATACCAACTTTGTGATGACTGCTTTTATATACTTTAGTTCAGTCTCCTCAGCGAACTCATCTTGTGGCTATTTTATTTTTTTCTTTTTGGTTTTTGAGACATGGTCTTTCCATGAACTGCAGGCTGGCCTTGAACTCACCATGTAGCCCAGGCAGGCCTCAGACTTACAGCGATCCTCCTGCCTCAGCCTCCCGAGGGCTGGGATTACAGGCATGTGCCACCATGACAGTCTGAAGTGGCTGTTTTAATGCTAATCTTTATGGATGGAGTAATAGAAAGACCAGGAGCACAAAGTTAGTGCTGTACTGCTGGGATTTAAACTCAGATTTGTTGACTAGTTTGGTTGTAAATGCTAACTGCCTACCCTGTATGCATCTTATCTGCTTTCTTGTAATCAAAGCCTGAATTTTATCTGAGACAGAAAGAATGTATTTCTTAGTCTCCTTTTCAACTAGGAGTGGCTATGGGATGTAAGTGGAAATTGCTGGATGGCACATCTAAGAATGACTCAGCCAGAAATTGTCTTTTCATTTTCTTCCTATTCCCATATAGCGGTTAGATGTGATGACTGGAGTTAGTAGTCTCCTTGCAAATGGAAGCTACATCTCAACGCTAAGGTTTGAAGAGTAGAAAAATAGGAGTTTGAGAGCTTGGTGACAATAGCGCCACCGTGACAGCCTGGGTCCACCTACCATCAGGCTTCCCATTCGTATGGGGCCAGGGGAGCAGGAAGCTCTGTTTGTCAACTTTGTATAGCAGGTAGCTGAACATAGTTCCTAGTTAATGATAAAGAATTATTCTGCGTTTATTGTACAGTACTAGACCAATATTGCTAGTACAAAGCCTCTTTGAGTAGCTGAGTGGTTAATTTTATTTATCTTTGTGTGTGTGTGCGCGTGTGCGTGTGCGTGTGTGCGTGTGCGTGTGCGTGCGTGTGTGTGCGCTCCTGAGACGTGAACCCAGGGACTCATGTGTGCTAAGCAGAGTCCATGGCTCCACCATGTACCCACACCCAGCCTTAACGTTAGGTTCGGTATAGTTGTCTTCCTATTTGAAATGTAGTGAATGGGCCAGCAGCATCAGCGTCTTTCTGGATTAGACCGTGTAGTTTAACAAGACCCTTAAGGGATTTGTGTGATTATTGATGTTTGAGAATTACTGGTTGCCTCATGGTCACAAGGAGCTATTGACAGAAGATGAGTTCTACAAAGTGTATATACAGATGTGCCTTGCTTTATGCAATAGATATATTTAAGATAAACTGTGGACCAAAGTTTTAGGAATTAAATCCCATTACATCACCAAGACTTGGCTGACATCTGTATGCCAGTCTTAGGATTGAGCATTTTACTTGTATTATTTCTTAAAACAATCCTATGGATATAGATAGCACCATCACCATAGCTTCTTCCTCATCACTGCCATGGCACTGGTGGAGAAACCGGAGATCAGGGCATTTAAGTAGCTCGCACACCGTCAAAGAACTAGTGTATGGCAGATATAGCACGTGAATTCAGATCTGTCAGGCTCTAGCACCTGCAGTCTTAAGCATTTAAAGAAATCTTTAAGTGTAGTTTTTGGGTTAAATCTTCTTTTTAAGGAAATGCCTTCTGATCTTTTCTTTACAATGTTTTGATACAATGAACTAACCTATGCTACAGATGTAAGAATGGTATAAAGCCAGCCTATACATTAAGCATGAAGCTGCTGTTGTCAGTAACAGCACTATTTCTGCCAGAAGTCTTTAATTGAAGATACCTAAAGTAAGAATGATAATAGAATAAAGATGCATTTTGGATGCTCCTAATTGACCTTCTTTTACCTTATCATTTAAATATTATTTCTTAAAATGGTTATAGCTTCTCTTCCTTCCTTCCTCCCTCCCTTCCTTCCTCCCTCTCTCTCTCTCTCTCTCTCTCTCTCTCTCTCTCTCTCTCTTTCTTTCTTTTTTCCTTTCTTTCTTTGAGACAGGGTCTTGCTATGTAGTGCAGGCTGGCCTCAAACTCACAGCAATCCTCCTGCCTCAGCCTCCCAAGTGCTGTGATTAAAGGCATGTGCTATCATGTCTGGGTTGCTTATAATATTTTTATGACTCTATACATAATACGTATTTTTATAGAACAGTTTGAAATATAGAAAAGCATAGAGAATAACATAAAGTTTGTTATAAAACCAGAAATAGCTGCCTGTTGTTTAAACTTTTTCTTATATACATATTATATTATAAAGATTTATCGCCAGTTTTGTGGAGAATCTTCATTCCTAATTTATTGACTTTGGAAATTTGAATATCACTTTTTTTTTTTTTTTGGTCTTTTTGAGACGAGGTCTCACTATGCATTTCAGGCTGGTCTTGAACTCACTTTGTGGCCCAGGATGGCCTCTAATTCACGACAATCCTCCTGCCTCAGGCTCCTGAGTGCTGGGGTTACAAGGGCACACCACCACTCCCAGCTCTTTAAGTGGCTTTTTTCCCCCTTTAATATCTGTATTTTAAAGTAAGGAGTGAACATGTTAAGCTGTAATATGTAATTGGCACCTTGCAGTTTTCATCCTCTTAGGCATTTGTGAGTTAATTTTTCATTAAATTCTTTATATGACATTTAGGCTATCAAGAAAACCACTAGGATCCATAGACACTTTGTGTTTCTGTTTTTAAATGCCTAGTGACTTGGAGGTCAGGGATGGGATCTAATGACCCTCAAAAGTGGAAGGGCTTGCAGAGCTCTCACCTGGTGAAGAACAAGGTCTCCTCCACACTCCCTGTCTTCATGCATTGAGACTGTTCACTACTTCATAAAGTAGCCATTTTAAAGCTTTTAAAAACAGATTTAATTGGTAGCTTTTTTCCCTTAATTTACCTAAAATCTCATTTTCGTTTCTTTTCACTGTTGGTCCTGCTCTGCTGTTAACTGCAAAATGAAATGCAATACTTCAGCCTCTTTCTGATATTCTCGGAGAGACGTGCTATCACCCCAGGAGACTGAATAAATTAATATTATCTATCTGACTTATATTTTAAATGTATATTATTTGGAGCCACTCTTATATGTGGTAATCCTTCTGGTTACTTGAAGGGTGTCTTTTTTTTTAAAGACAGGGTTTTGTTAATTCAGGCTGGCCTGGACTCACTGTGCAGCCCAGGCTGGTCTTGAACTCCTGGTGATCCTCTTGCCGTAGCCTCTCGAGTGCTAGGATTCTAGCACTATGCCCCGCTGAAGGCTGTCTTTTAAGAGCCTTTGCCAGTTAAGAAGTCCCCTGGGCCTTTCTTCTCCTAACCTTCATTAGATGTTTTCAGATTTTTACTTTCTGGTTTCTCTCTGCAGAAAGTCTTTAAGTTTATCAAGGTCTCTGTAGATTTAGGTTACCATGCAGCACCAAATTGCATGCAGATAGATTCTAATATGATCTTGTATGAACATACTATGAGCAATTTAATAATCCATTTATTGTTAGACATTTGGATTCTTTGCTACTTACAACTAAGCTTTGTATTCATATTTGCATGTGTGTTATTATGGATCATTTTGACTGTTGCCTTGTAAGAGTTTACTAATAGGAAACATTCTGTTCATAGATATAAATATATTTAAGGCTTTTCTCATATATTGCAAAATTGCCTTCTGGAAATATAGTATCACTTTATTTCTCTACTAGAGATAGACAACAATATCCATATTATTATAACTTCAAAAAAGTAGTTATATTACTGGGCATTGATATTTTATTTTACTTTTTTCTAATTGTATGAAGAAAAATAAAATTCAGTGCCATGTTATTTTTGGTTTCTTTGATTATTGGTGTTCTAATTTTGTTGAACTAATTCATATTGCACGACTATTGTGCACTCTCATTTTGTTTTTTTTTTTTTTTTTTTTTTTTTTTT